>JAMPIV010002921.1:0-240000 GCA_024509875.1 Oreohelix idahoensis
AGAAATGGAAGAGATAAAAAAGAATAATATAGAAAGAATGAAAATTATAGATGTATTTGATTGATAAGTTCTAATTTTAAAGAAATATTACTAATAGCTGTTAAAAATATACCAAATGCATCTATGCCAGAACATATAATTCCACACCACATTAAGGAAACAAGAAAGAATGAACATTGGACAAACACCCGGTACCATGGTGGACAGTTAGATGTACAGAAATTCAAAAACAAAGAAAACAAGCTCTACAGGAATATAGAAAGCATAGATCTGAAGATAATTTAGATATTTATAAGAACATAAGAAATGAATCAAACAGAATAATACTAAAGGCAAAAGAAAATCATTGGAGAAGTTTCTGCCAAACACTGAACCCTACAACTAACTCTACAACAGATGTGTGGAATAAGTTACAAGCCATTAAAGGCAGAACTAAACATATGATAATAGTATACCTAATATAAAAAGACCTGAAATGGCAGAGACTGACTGGCAGAAAGCAGAGGTGCTGGCCAGGTACTACCATAGAGTTAGATCTAAGGAAAATCTAGGACAGGCTGAAGTCAACAGAAGAGCAACACTTCTTAAAAAACTCAGTAAAGGTGTACCTTATAATACTGAAGATTTATCATATTTAAATGCAGATATTACAATGGAAGAAGTTGAAAATACAATAAAGGACAAAACAAATACATCAGCAGGGCATGACATCTTGAGCTATGAAATCTTGAAACACATACCAAAAAGTACCATAGGAATTATAACATCCCTTTTTAACAAAATTTGGAATACAGGAAAAATTCCCAAAACATGGAAAACAGCAGAATTTATTCCAATACTAAAACCAGAAAAAGATGCCCATGATGCCAGTTCATACAGGCCAATTTCTTTAACTTCCCATCTAGGTAAAATATTAGAAACCATAGTAAATAAAAGATTAAAGTTTTATTTGGAAAAGAATAATTTATATAATCAAACTCAGTCAGGATTTAGGAAGAACAGATGCACTATGGATCAGATAATTAAATTGGAACATGAAGTAAAAATCGGGATTTCAAAAGAAAGGAAAGAACTGTGGTAGTATTTTTAGATATAGCTAGGCTATGCAATGATGAATGCTGGAGAGAGGGTGCTCTCTTTAAAATATAGAAGAAGATAGGATTAACCGGTAAAATGTATAATTATATTAGAGAATTTTTCTGCAAGAAAGATATTTCACTGTTCAGGTAAACAATGATAGATCAGAACTTTATGAACAACAAAATGGAATACCCCAAGGATCAGTGATGTCTCCTTCATCAAATTTTTACAATAATGGTAAAATGATTTAGGTGAGGAATTTAATGATATAACAAATAAATTGTCACAGTTTGCAGATGATGTTGCTATATGGAGGACTGGGAGACATCTGCCAAAATTATATAAGGATCTACAGAAGCAAATAAATAAAGTATGTAAATGGATGACAAAATGGGGTTTTCAGCTGAATACAAATAAAACATTGGGAATGATCTTCAGTAAAGGTAGGGTTGTAAAAAATAAAATTATAGATATAAATATCCAAGGGCAAAACATTAATACAGTACAAACCACTCGATATCTAGGAATGATATTGGACCAACAGCTGAACTGGAATAAACACATAGATAAACTAGTGGAGTCTTGCAGAGGATTGATCAACTTATTAAGATATTTGAAAGGTAATGGATGGGGTGCAAGCACTAAGACAATGCTCACTTTTTATAAATCTTTTATTAGAGGAAAAATAGATTATGGAAATGACTCTGCTGCACACAGTAACAAGATTAAATTAGACAGAATTCAGCATCAGGCTTTATGTACAATAGCAGGTGCAATCAGATCAACATCAATGGGAGCTATAGAGGTGGCTTTAGGAATCATACCCTTAGAATTATGGAGAAAAGAGTTAAGACTAAATTACATGAACAGAGTTATGTTAGATAAGTCTCACCCAGCACATACAGCTTTTACCAGATGCCAACTAACAACTCAGGCCAAGCCAATGAATACCACTAGATACCCTACAGGATGGAAGTGTATGGAGGAAATTGTCCATCTGGGTACATTATTTACATCAATTAATAACAGTTGTGAATACAAGCCAGTGATTCCGCCCTGGGAGATCAAGAAACCAGACACAGACTACCACCTAGCAGAAATACTTAAGAAAACAAATAATATAGAAAATATTAAAAACACAGCCAATAAATATATACAACAAATATCAAAAGACGGCATTACTGTGTACACAGATGGATCCAAGGGAGAGGATGGCCAATTGGGGATAGGAATATATATTCCAATATGGAAAATGGCAAAAGAATATAGCATCACAGAAAATACATCCATTTTCACTGCAGAGATGGTGGCAATACTAAAAGCACTAGAAATATTCTCTAATAACCCTCCCAAAAAATTAACAGTTTTAACTGACTCTCTTTCAACAATTAAAGCACTTAGAAACTTACGAGAATGTAGTAGACCTGATATAGCAGAGGAGATTTTTCTGGCTACTACTACTACATACTTATATATACTTGGATACCTTCACATGTTGGCATAGAAGGAAATGAAAAGGCAGATAAAGAAGCCAAGAAAGGTAGATCTGATAAAAAATCTAATAAATGTAGGGATAAGTAAATCAGAAATTAAGAGCTTAATTAAAGATTTAATAACAGATGAATGGAAAGCAGAGTGGGATAAAAATCTGAAAGGAAGACATGCATATAAGATGTTCAAGGCTCCAACAAGAAAATGTCAGATATCTAGGGAATTGAAAATTCCCAGTAATAAGAAACTTCTCAGACTACAGCTGGGAAAAGGCTATTTCAGAATAGAAGAACCTTACTGTGCAGGATGTCTTCAAGACAATAATATAGAACATTTCTTGTTAAAATGTAAGAGGTATGACCAAATGAGAATACCAATATTGGATTATTTGCAGGCATCAAACTTACCTATAAATATAGAGGAGGTGTTGAGAATAGACAGACCTAGGGAACTGCATAATATAGTCAAACAATATTTAACACGAACACATGTTAATATATAGTGGCTGGGAATGTGAAGGTCTGATGCTGTTCTTACAATGCATGTGACTTTAAACAGATGAAAGTCAATTAAATATCTGTTAAAGTCCGTTACATAACTAGAACCACCAGGCCTTTACACCCCTCCACTTTAATATTATTCTTGTTCATAGTTTCTTTTTATATTTTTTTTATTTAACGTATAGGCCTAAGCACAATTGTGATTATCCCTATTTGCAAATGTGATGCCACTTTCTCATATCGGCAGTTGTTCATATTATTTGAAATTGAAAACAATATATATCCTAATTATAACCCATCAGAGGTTGAACGGGATTTTATTTTATTTCCATTAATAATAATAAAAAAATATTTAAAAAAACATAACAATTGGACATATCCAGTCAAACACCAGACTGTTACCGATGCGTTCTTGGTTATGGTGCGAATGTTGTTGTGGGCTGTGGCTTCGTTATGGATAGTGATGACAAGACAAACGAAACGGTAATGATTGGGTCATAAGATTGACTAACTGCTAAATAAGGCATACTGGACCAGTTGTTGCACGGGAATGACGCTGACATCATGTACAATTACAGTTCATCGATATGGTTCTGACAGCATATACATTGAATATATAATATTAATAATCAACATGGACGTTGATTGACAGCACTCGCCGTTACGACGTCAAGGTTAACAGCCCACTCAAACCGTCTTCTTCTTCTTCTTCTTCCGTCCTTAGCCACCGACCGTCAAAGCAGTCAGTGGCCATTACGCCTAGTGGCGTCTTAGGGCAACAGCAGATAGGTTTTCTTTGCCATTGTTTCCCATCACGCCTGTTGGCGTCTTTAGGGCAACGGCAAATCAATCCATCTGCTGCTGTTTCCGTAATCGAAGTGACTGGCAAACGGGTGATCAGCCCGTTGGTCACTCAAACCGTATCGCTACTATATTGTAATATTATGTTGAATAACATAGGGAGTGAAGTGGTGTTCTTCCCTCATTGGTGTGACTTAAGTTCGTGTGTCTCTAGATTGTTACGAATATCTATTTAATACGTCTGTCTTCCCACACAATTAGTTTATCACAATGATGATAAACAATGATCTTAAATAGAACAGTCCCAACTAAGATGGTTTGGCCATGTCTGCAGAATGGGAGAAGATCGGCTACCACGACAAGCATGGGAAACAAAGAGCCAGGGATCCAGACCTCCAGGACGACCCAGAGTCCGCTGGGAGGACAACATTAGACAATCTTTGAAGGACCGAGGACTAGAATGGAACCAGGCCAGGAAGAAGACAGCTGATAGAATGGTCTGGCGCTCTCTCTTCCAAACCTCTACACCTCACGGTAGAAGGGGAACGACTAAGTAAGTAAGTAAGATGATGTTGGTTTGTTTCCTCTTATTCTAAGTTTTTCTTCTACTTTCTATTAGCCTCTACAACCCTTGATGTATTCCAAGAGTAGTTTTTATGCACAACGATTCTGTTAAAAGTCCCTTAACTACACTCGGATGTTGACGTTCGAGCATGCGCAGTGGTCCTGCTGTTTTCTTTACTTCTGATTAGGCCCCGTCTATTTCCGGTTTAGAACATTAACATAACACATAGCTAGATGTTTACTCTCTACATCTATTTGACTGCCTTTTTTTGTATTACTTCAGGTGTGCTTATCGATCAGCTCTGGGAACTTTGTTATCTTCTATGGTGGGAACGTGATGCTAGTCGTTATGGGCTTTATCTTTGTTTGTGCAAGGGGAGCTCCACAGTTTAGCAGCATGTTTCCATGAAGATCTATAACTCCTTATTCCCCCCCCCCCCTTTTTTGTTGTTATTTTGTCTTCCCCCTCCCCCTAATATTTTTGGTTCCAGGTTTAATAAGTCGTAGTCCGTAATATGTGCCAGTTTGTCACCTCTAAGATTAGTCAGATTTTCTCGTTGTTTCTTGTACGGTAATCATATTTTAAGACACGATGAAGGGGCTCCATACAGTGAAATTATTGTGACTTTATATGAAGATTGTTACGTTTTTTCCTGTGTCCACAGTGGGAGGTGAAACATAACGTAGTGGAATTAGCTTACCCATCCTAAAGTTGTTTTTTTTTTAAACATCGGCGCCGTAGTACTGCTTTATTCTATCACCACTTTTGGCCGATAATTAACCCGAGGTCGTAAATTGATATAATATAGTTTAAATCTATCTGCCTACACAATATCTTCCAGTTAACAGTTTGAATCATCGTGAAAAATGTCATATTAATGTGATAATGACTGATATATCCTTCTTGTCAACTAGTAACCCAAAAACTTTGAACGTGTTTTACTCAAAACAAGCTGAAGTGGCGACTGAATAAAGCAGTACCGGTACTTAGGCGACAAAAAGTTTGCACTATGACACAAGAGAAGGCCCTGAACTGATGCCACCGGATAGGAGGCGGAAATCTGTTGAGGACCTAAGCTCCACAGGGAGCAGAGACTTATGGCCTAGAGAAGCATTAGATGTGACTCCAATGCCGAGAAAGACAAAATGAGACAGACGCGTAACAAATAATTTTAAATTAAAAATAGACAAGTTGCTTTCTTTACTAATGCAGAAATCTCGGCGTTCTTTTTTAAACTGAGGTCTCTCCCAGCAACCAATCAAATCCTTTTATACCCAACAATTCTGCAAACACTTTGAATTCGGCCTCAAACGCTTTCGGTTTTCAGCGTAACATGACGTATTTTTAAAGTTACCTGTTATCAACGACGACGCTTGCTTGCCACCACACTTCAACGCCATTTTGTTTAAAAAAGCTCATTACTTATAACTTGGTTAAATATTGCTGTTGTTTTGCTTTGTTGCAATTTAATCGCTGCCTTAATCTTTCCAGTTAGGCCTAATCTTGCCCTTCAATATATTTCCGATAAATTGTCATATTCTGTGTAGGCCCTACATAACTAGAAAAATAAAGTTTGTTTGCGTTGAGTAGGCCTACTTTAAGCCAGCGCTCGAGATTCGCTGCTTTATTTTTTAATAAAGTGGCAATCTGATATCACTGGTCTAGGCTACCAACTCTTAAATAATAACTTTGTAAATTTTTGGTGGTTTCTTCTTCCTAGATTTGATATTCTGTTCATAATTTTGTTTATTTTGTTGTTGTTAGCCGTTTTCTTTGTTCGTTGTATTTATTTTAATCATTCTCTTCATCTACAAAGATTATTAGTTGAAATATTTCAACCACTGAATGATGGCTGAGCCTAATTCAAAGAAACAAAAGCTGACTGCGAAAGATCATTTTCAATGATGAAAAAAATCCACAGACTGCAGGAGGTTCATGAATGCGGATATACTCACTTCTATTTTACAGTGTAAGATTAACATTGATACATCTGTGCAGACTTTAAACCCACAAATGCAATTCTGCAAAGTGCATGTGTTGATTATAATACAAAACACTGTACATCGAAAGAATAGTGTACCTCATGATCACTAAGTTTTTTATATGTAAAGAACAGCATTAGACTATTAGCATGTTTTATATCACAATAATTCAAATGCTAATAGATTTGTATGTCATTTCTCATTTTAAAACTGTATTGCGTATAATTTTTAAATATATTTTTTGCGTCAGGATTTTTGGGTGTCTGTAAGGATTTTTTTGGTCCGGCGTACAGATTTTTGTCTCAGGAGGTTGACAGGTATGGAGGAGGCAGAGTTTTATCAGAATCGGAAAAATATGGAATGTAGACTGCCATCAATGGTACCTATACCTTGTAGCGGTATGGCAGCTTGCGTACCCTGACAATCCCCAGAGCTATGCCAGTGGGAGTTTTACTCCTGGTAGGTTCAACCAAGCTGGACTGGTCTGTGTGGGTAGGGGTCAGACAAAAGCTGGTACCCTGGTCCTCCAGGTTGGGGGTTTTAGCACAGGGCTGACACCCCTGTCTGTGTAAAAAAAACAACGAAGTTACGGAAACAATAATAAATGAACAAACTTTGCTGCGGGATGGACATTCGGAGTCTGTGGCTTGTATGACTGTCAGTGGTGAAAGCCGAAAGGAAGCCACTGACATGAAAACGGATGTCCTGACCGCAAAACAGGATACAAGAATAGGTTTTTGGAATGTCAGGACAATGTACGAGACAGGTAAACTAAGACAGGTCACGGCAGAAATGAGAAACTATAGGTTACACATTCTAGGGATAAGCAAGAGCAGATGGACAGGGGCAGGAAAAGTTAAAACAGCAACAGGAGAAACAGTACTTTACTCTGGAAGAGAGGATGGACAACACAATGAAGGCGTAGCCATTATTCTACAGAAAGGAATAGAAAGGACATTACTGGAATGGAAACCCATCAACAACAGACTGATAAGATTAAGATTGAGAGGGAGATTCACCAACACTACAATAATACAATGCTACGCACCAACGAATGATAGCGATGAGGAGGTCAAGGATGAATTCTATCAACAACTGCAGAAAGAAATGGAAGACACACCTAGATATGATCTTGTTATAGTAATGGGAGACCTCAATGCGAAAGTTGGTACACACAATACATATAATGAAAGAACAATGGGGAAATGCGGCAGCGGAACAGCAAACGAAAATGGGGATAAACTAATAAGTTTCTGTAGCATTAATAACCTGGTCATTGGAGGAACACTCTTCCCACATAAAGAAATTCACAAATTAACAAGGGAATCACCAAATGGTCGGGACAGAAACCAGATAGACCACATCATGGGTAACGGTAGATGGAGTCATGCATTACAAGATGTGAAGGTAAGAAGAGGTGCAGATGTGGGAAGTGATCACCATTTAGTAGTAGCAAAACTGAAAGTGAAACTAAGAAGGGCTGCACCAACTGTAACTACACAGAAAAGGTTTGACATCAGCAAATTGAAGGACTCCCTTACCAGAAAAGCTTTTGCGGCCGACATAAAGAAACGATATCAATTTGTCAATAGTCAGGAAAAGACATTGACTGATGATATAGACCAGAATTTCAACACCATTTCAACAATATACAAAGAAAGCAGCAAATCATGCTTGGGATTCCAGGAAAGGAAGAAGCAAGAATGGATAACACCAGAAACTTTAAACACCATAACGATGAGAAAGGAAATGAAAAGAAAGAAAACAGAAGCGAAGTCCCCCAGGTTAAAGCAACTATATAGCGAACAGTACAGTCAGCTGGACAAGGAAGTTAAACGCCAAACCCGAGCCAACAAAAGGAATTTCCTAGACGATCTTACAAGACAGGCAGAAGAGGCAGCACTGAGAAATGAACAAAGCACAGTATACAAAATAACTAAATTCATCAGCGGAAAACGAGGTGCAAACAATATTACATTAGTAAGAGATAAGCAAGGTAATCTCATCACGACAGCAGAGGGACAAGAAACAAGATGGGCAGAGCACTTCAGAGAAACTCTGAACAAGGAACCACCAGAGACACAATTGAATATTCCTGAAGCTGAAAACGATCTAGATGTGAATACAGACATTCCACGAAAAGAAGAAATCATCACAGCAATCAAAGGGTTAAAGAACAGCAAAGCTACGGGCCATGATAACTTAAATGCAGAGCTATTTAAGACAGACCCTGAGCTAGCAGCAGAACTATTAGAACCACTATTTGCACAAGTCTGAAAAATGGGGACAACACCATCAGAGTGGAACAAAGGAATAATTGTCAAATTGCCCAAGAAGGGAGATCTTGCAGACTGCAATAATTGGAGAGGAATCACTCTTCTCTCAGTTCCCAGCAAAATACTAGGCAGGATAATTATACAGAGAATTTCAAAGGCAGTAGATCACAAACTGAGGAAAAATCAAGCAGGATTTAGAAAGAACAGGAGATGTGTAGATCATATATTCACTCTCAGGAACATTATAGAGCAGTGCTCAGAATGGCAAAGACAGCTTTACATTAATTTCGTTGATTTTGAAAAGGCTTTTGACAGCATACATAGGGACAGTTTATGGAAAATACTGAGGGCTTATGGAATTCCAAGCTGCATAGTGTCAATCATAAAAAGCCTCTATGCAAACTTTACGTGCAGTGTTGGGCAGAGCAACCTAACCTTTGAGGTGAAGACAGGAGTACGACAGGGATGCCCCTTATCAACCACTCTATTTTTAACAGTCATAGACTGGGTGATGCGCCAGACAACAGAGGGCAGTCCAAGAGGAATAAGATGGACAACATTTTCTACATTGGAAGATCTGGAATATGCAGATGACATTGCACTACTAGCACATTCACATCAACACATCCAGGAAAAAATGGATAGGCTTAATAAGTTTAGCCAGCAGGTGGGCTTGAACATCAATTTAAAGAAGTCTGAGGTCATGACGCTCAATGTGAGCAACCCTGAGCCCATATCAGTAAGGAATAAGCAATTGGTACAGACAGATACCTTCACATACCTAGGAAGCATAGTAACACCAGACGGCGGGGCAGGCAAAGACATCAACATCAGAATGAATAAGGCAAGAACAGCCTTCTTTAGCCTAAACAACATCTGGAAGTCCTCCCAATACAGCACAAGCACAAAATTAAGATTATATCAGAGCTGTGTGCTTTCTGTGCTTCTCTATGGTGCGGAATGCTGGAGAGTTACAGAGAAGGAAATGTCGAAATTGTCCTCTTTTCACACAACATGCCTAAGAAAAATTCATCAAATCTTTTGGCCGAATACCATCACTAACCAAGATCTGCTTACTCGTAGCAAGCAAGAGAACATGCACACCATCATAGCTGGCAGATGCTGGAACTGGGTTGGTCATGTCCTCAGAAGAGACCCCGATGCCATCACAAGAACAGCTATGCTTTGGACCCCTGAAGGAAAACGAAAGAGAGGCAGACCAAAAACAACCTGGCGGAACAAGGCGGACAGACAAGAAGAAACTGATCATAGGAGAACTCTTATGACATGAACCAGACAAGCACCAGCAGAACAAGAGATGAGAAGAAACGCTGGAGATGGATAGGACACATAGTGAGGAAACCTGCAGATAGCATTTCCTGGCAGTCCTAGTTTTGGAATCCCCAGGGTAAGAGAGGCAGAGGAAGAAACAGAAACACAATTGCCGCCATCTTGTACGTCACTTCCATAGATGTTACCAGACTAGCGCCCTTCTGTTTTATTCCACGGATATAACTACTTAGATCGGGACTGGTTTTAGCAATTTTGTTAATTCCTTTTACATTTCGTTGATTATTTACTTTCTTGTTTCGATATTTCTTTCTGGTTTTGCAATTTTCTTGCGTTATTATTGTTCTTTTTTCGCTCATCACCCGTGTTGTTTACTTTTTCATCTGCTTGTATTGCTCTTTTTTGTATATGTTTCTCATCCTCGTATTTCTTTGACCTGTATGTAATTCTTGTCCTGTGTACCGTTAACTTGTAAAACTGATTTCATACCATTTTATTTTTTTTACTTTATATATCTGAACACACGGAGAAGAGAACTGGAGAAGACATGAAGTGTGATGATGAAGATGATATACATCAAGATAACACGCTGGGGGGGGGGGGGAAAAATAAAAAGCAGGACCAACAAAAAAACTGTGTGCATGTATTCAATCCATTTTTTGCCATTCTGTCCCCCCCCCAAGTTAAATCCCCCCATCTCCCACAAAATCAGAAGCCGTTGTTACGACATCAAATAAAATAAAGATATGCCCTGCTCAAACAAATTATAACGTGAAACTTTCTAAATTTGCTAACAAAAATAGTTGATAATTAAAATGCTTGTTCTTGTCTTAAATGCTTAAATGGTGATTGTCTGGTTCTGTCCCTTGAAGCTCACCTATTGGATGTAAAAATATTACAAATATATCATTATAAACAACAGCAGTAACATCTATACACAAAACAAACTAACCATTGCAGGCTAACCCAGATCCTGGATTAAGGTAGATTCCGATCTACCCTTTTCACATGGGATATTTAGGGAATTTCTAGGTAGCAGAGGGGGGAAATAAGCATTTTAACTCTTTGACTCAGGAGCAACAATCTTACTGTTGTGTTGTTTCGGGCTGGGTTAAAAAAACTTTATTTTTACTGTCCAATGGGGGCATTACATAGGTTGACTTCCGCTACTATTTAAACAACCAATTTGAGTGTAGCTAAGCAGCATGTGTTTTGATGTTATTACAATTTGTGTGACGATTCGCGTGTCTACGTTTTTCTTTGTTATTGCTACATAAATATGTCAGGATATATATATATACAAACTCCCCAAAGTGAATGTGTCGATCTTACTTAGAAACACTGATGACTGTTTAATAGTCGCAGTTTATTGTCATATGATGGGATCTGTGTAGAAATGTTAGACATAATAGATTTAGATTATGTGTGGGCCTGGCCCATTGAAAAACAACAGAACTAGTTACCGGTACATCTAATGACTAGTCACAGGTAGAAAATGAGGGATGTTGTTAAAACCTGAAACTAGTGTTCTTGCTGAGCTTTTCGCTCTTTTGCAGCCAATACCAAGTTGAAGCCACAGGAAAAGCCTAGATCTAGATTGTAGATAATACCAAGAGTCCTTGGTATTATCTACAATCTAGATCTAGGCTTTTCTGTCATTCCAAAATGTGCTGCGTTGAAGCCATGAGCTCTAGTTTCTCCAGCTTGGCTTGCATTTAAAGGATCACCACATCTGGTCCCAAGCTAGGAGTAAGAAGCATGTAGCATACTGTGCATTCCCCGCCATCCAAGGGGGCTCTCCTACTATGCAGAGCTAATATACTGTGCTCTGGTTCTGGGCTCTCCCAAGGAATTGTCACGTCCTGCACACAACCACTTCTGAGTTCCCCCTGCCTATCACTAGTTCCATAGTGAGATCATCCTGCATGCAGCCAACCAGTTAAGTGTGCAATGCTGGATTTACTTTGTTTCACCACAAGGAGAATTCTCTGAAAGTGTGTGGATGATTTCAAGAGTCGATGAGGGCATAATTAGCCTCACAGACAGGTTTACTTCCACATATGTATAATGCAGAATTGTTCATAGCTGGTGGTCATAAAAAGATGACTTCAGATATGCCTCCATGCTTTGAAACTAGTGTAAAAGGTTTTTATGTGACGTTATTCTAGTTTATTTGTTTGAAAATTACATTAGACACTATTCTATATATTTTGTGATGCTTAGAAAGGACCATAGTAAAAATGGTGTGAACTCCCACTAAATGTGGCCATATTTAACGTTTTATTAATTTGTAAGTGGCATACCTCGATGTTTTAAGACTAAATAGAAAACATTTTTTCTGCAACAATAAATTATCTTTGATAAGTCATATTGTGCTGTGACCTTTCAGTGTTTTTTTTTAAATTTACATGTAGCATGTTTTTTATGAACACCAAATGTGCTTGTGTTAATACTAACAAAGACTATATTATAACTATCCATTTCCCTAGTTTGATATATAATAATGTTCACAGAAAACATTTAAATAGAAGATGGTACTGTTTAGAATTCTTCAAAAAATAATTCAGGAACATGGTGGACAATAATTATGGAATCAGAGTTAAACCTGGATAAATATTGGACAAGGCCTCTCCCACTGGCGTTTTAAAACTCAGTATCTAGGCCCACAGGGTTAAATATACCTTTTCCTCAATCCCAGTGAAAATTCCTTGAGCTAGTTAAATAATTTCATTTTAATCAAGAAATGTACGAGATAGAAAAGCCACCCTATTTTTTGTTGAGAAAAAGTTTAGTAACATTTGGTAAAATAGTTTTGATTTTTCCACTACAGGCTGCATTTATATGCCATACTCTGAAACTTCAAAATAGACATGGTATTATCAAGGCAGATCTTTAGAAGCTCAGTATTTCTAAAGTAGATACCTCATTTTGAGTTTAGTGTTGATCATTGGGCCAGTATATCTTTCTTAACTGGTCATACAGAGGACAGTCCTGTAGAACATGCTCAGCAGTTTGTTCGTTTAATCCACATGTGCACAGTGGTGAAGCAGACAATCGTAGCTTGTGCATGTGTTTATTCAGTTTGTTATGCCCTGTCCTGAGTCGAAAAATAGTTATCTGTCCCTGCCGGTCGAGAGTGTGATAGTCGTCTTTGGGTTGGTTCTGTTCTATGCTGATAGTCTGGATAGCTCTCTTTTTCTCAAAGTATGTGACTTCATTATCTTCTTGTTCACATTCTCCTCCCTTTTTTGCAAGTTTATCTGCCTTTTCATTTCCGGGTACACCACAATGAGATGGTACCCACTGAAGTATGGTTCTCTTTTTGGCAGCTACCTTGTTTAGTTCATTTCTCAGATGCGGGAGTTTACCACCCTTGAGAGCTTGCAGGACAGACAGTGCATCTGTGAGGATGACTACCTGGTGGCAGTCAGAGTTGGTGTTATAAATCATATTTGCAGCTTGCTCTAGAGCTTGAACCTCAGCTGTATAGTTGGAACAGAATTTACCAGTGGGAATGTGCCTAGTCTCATAGTGGTTGTCAGGATATGAGATAAAGATACCGGCACCTCCATTCCTAACAGCATTAGTTGCTGATCCATCTGTATAGGCATGTATCCATGATTGATCGGGATAGCTTTCTTGGATCATACTCAATGTAGCAGTTCGTTTTTGCAGATCATTATACTCACATCCACTTGTGAGACCACTGACTGATGTATTAATTTGGAGGGCACTGCTGGCCTGCTCCCATGGTACAGGGTAGAGGGTGGGCTTCAGTGGTGTTGTCTTCATGGATAGGTCTTCTTGATGCTGTCTTATAAGTCTTTTCCCCCGATGCACAAAGCTGCTACGCTTTAGACGTCCCAATGCCAGATCATCTAGTCTTGCCTTCATTGGGTGCATTGGCATACTGTTGTACTTTTCCATCTGGATCATGGTTTTTGTGTCTCTTCTATGGGACAATGTCTGTAATCCAGCAACCTTCTGCATCTCTGTTATTGGTGTAGTTTTCATGGCTCCTGTAATGAGCCTGAGAGCTTGATTTTGCACCTTGTCCAAAGACTGCAGATGTGAGTTAGCAGCTGATGACCATGCTGCTGAGCTAAACTCTAAGTGTGGTCTTATTACTCCATTATAAATCTTCTTTAGATTTCGTTCATTTGCTCCCCAGTTGGTACCTGCTAATTTTCTGAGTATGCCTAGTCGTCTTCGGGCCTTTCCTTCTGCGTTTTCAATATGCTTATTCCATGTAAGCCTTTGGTCAAATGTCACCCCAAGATAGGTGGGGTAGCTTTCTTCCTTGATCACGGTTGTCCCTAGGTGTATGTTAGCTGATTTGTCCTTGGGGGCGAGGGAGAACAGTGTTGTGGAGGTTTTGTCTGTGTTTATTGTGATAAGCCATTTCTCTGCCCATGACACTAGCATGTCTGCTGCCCGCTGCATTCTATAATTTGCTGTGGTGACATTTTCATCAGCGCACCAGAGTACTAGGTCATCTGCATATAAGGCAGCTTTAACTCCTGCAGGGAGATCTTTCACCAGGTCATTGATGTAAACAAGGAAGAGTGTTGGGGAAATTACTCCTCCTTGAGGTACCCCCTGATGGAGCAACACTTTTCTGCTCTGCAGACCGTCAAGAGTGACTCTAGTTCTCCTGTTAAGCAAGTATGACTGGATCCATTTCATCATGTTACCTTGGATTCCACGTCTCCTAAGTTTTGCAATAAGGCCATCTTTTCCACACCTTGTCAAAGGCCTGCTTGAAGTCGACCCAGATCGTTAGGACCTTTTTCTTCTCCTGGAAGGTATCTTCTATTGCTTGAGACAAGTAAGTAACTTGGTCTTCTATACTGTAGCATTCTCTAAATCCAGCTTGTTCCGGCACCAGGATCTGCTCAGACTCTAAATACCATTTCAATCTGTGGTTGACTATTCGCTCCATAATCTTCCCAACACAGCTTGTGAGACTGATTGGCCGGTAACTTGCAGCCTCGGTCTTACATTTCCCTTTCTTTAGTATGGGTATTGTGAAGGCTTCTCTCCATACTTGGGGTACCGTTCTTTTCATACAGCTGTGGTTGAATATCTCAAGCAGTTTTGTCTTTGCTGCTGAGCTCAGATTTACTAGCATTTTTTTGCTGATTTTGACTGGGCCGGGTGACTTTCGGAACTTAAGCTTGGAAATAGCTTTCTGTAGTTCTCCTAGTGTGATGGGTTCCCTCATTGGGGCAGGCGTATCTGTCTGTCCCATGGTTGCCAGTATTTCTTTTCTTATCTCTCTCTGATGATCTATGTTAATGGGTAAGTTGCTTTCTGAACTGTATCTTCTAGCAAACAAGTCTGCAGCTTGTTTTCCTCTGAAAAGTTTGCCACCTTCATCCAATGTGATAGTCTGCCTAGGTGAGGAACGCTCTTCATTTAGAGACTTGACTAATCTCCAAAGTTTCCTGCCGTCTTTCTCAAGGTTCAGCGATGCCGTTTTAGTTCTCCAGCTTTTCCGTTTTTCTTCTAGCTTTGTTCTCTGAAACTCTGCTACAGCCTTTTTTCCATTTGTTGTGAGTTTCAAGTGAAGGCTGAGACTCTGCGTCCTTTCTAGCCCTGTCCATAGCTTCCTGACGTTCTTGGAGTGTGCTGGACCAGTATGGTATGTAGTTACGCGGCATCCTTTGGGAATGGTTTCTTTTGCAGCTTGTAGTATGCATCTGTTGAAGTCTTTTACCACTTCATTAATGTCTCTGTTCTGTACCTTGAGGGTAGACAGCAGCGTGTTCACCTGATGCCTGAATAAACCCCAGTTGGCTTTTTTGTAGTTCCATCTTGTAATGGCTGGGCCTGTACTGAGAGTTGCACTCTGGACAGTAAGAAAGATTGGGCGATGGTCGCTTCCCCCTAGTTGGTCTCCTACTTCTCTACTAATAGATCCAGCTATATCTGGTGTGGAGAAGGCAAGATCTGGTGTTGAAGTTGTGTGCCATCCTCTGGAGTAGAAGGTAGGAGTATCTGTGGCATTATTGACTAGGATTAGGGAGTGATCATCTTGCCAAGTTTCAACCTCTTCACCTCTGTGATCCAGATGGTTTATAGCCCCAGCTCTGGGAGTGGCTATTAAAGTCTCCAACTGCTATAAAGTTGGTGGCTGGTACCTGTATAGAGCTGAGACTCAGGGGTTTGTTGTTCGGACAGTAATAGTTCAGGAGTTCTATTTCCATCTTGTCTACCTTTATCTGCAACAGCTGATATTCTGCTCCATCCATGAAGGTTTTCCTTTCGTGTGCAGGAATGTTATTCCTTACAAGAGTAAGTACTCCTCCTTTTCGTCTATCTTTTCTGTCGGATCTGAAGCATTGATATCCCCTTATTTTAAAGGTTTGATCTGCTTTCAAGTGAGTCTCTTGGATACAGCAAACACTGACTTGCTTCTCATACAAGATGTTTTCCAGCTCTGTCTTTTTGCTGTATCCAGCCTGCTTGCTGTTCACTCCCTCTGCATTCCAGTGCATCATGACAAGTGGCACTCTGGGTTTCTCTTTTTCTGTTTTGTTTTGGTCAGTAGTTCTCCTCCGCCGTCTGCTGACTCCACAAGACGGTCTAGAGGGTCCTCCAGTAGCTGAGGGTGGGCTCTGTCGAGGCTCAGAGCCCGGCACTGCACCTGCCTGGTGGAGCTCCACAGGGCGAGCACCAGTACGAGATTTATTTGACGGTGTACTCTCCATAGAAAAAAAAAAGCGAGTTGCGTGATACTGTGGTTTCCGGTGCGCCTTCTGGCCCAGTATCTATGACTTTAGCACCTGTTCAACGGGAGAGTGGGCTCATCCCTAATCTGTTTATGTTCCCAGTAGTAGACTATTCGCAAGCAGCCTGGGGGTGTCACTGCTCTGCGCGGACCTTGTTTACCGAGGCGGCGTCCGAGCTCGTATGGTGAAAATATGGTTGCATTATCTTCAAAATAGCCCTGTCTTTCCTGCCATCCTGCAACTTTGAGTTAGGGAGTTCTGAGCTCCAGTCTCTTTCCCAGGCATTTTATCCTGGCCTGGCACGCATACAGAGGACCCCACTTCTGGTTCTAAGTTAGCAGTTGGGGACAGGTGGGGTAGCACACTGTGCATTCCCCGTCATCCAGGGGGCTCTCCAACTATGCAGAGCTTGCACAATGCTGTGCTCTGGTTCTGGGCTCACCCAAGGAATCCTCACGTCCTGCACAGAGCCACTTCCAGATACCCACCACCTGCCAACCCCCCATTGTAGAAATCTCCTGCATGCGGCCATCCAGTCAAGAGCCAGTATTAAGTCTGGTGCCCAAGTGATTCCCCCCAAGCTCAGTGTGCAATTCTGGGTTCTCATCATGCTGCAGTACTGGGAGGCCCCGTTTCCGGGTACACCACACACAGCCAATTGAGGCAACGGTCGCCGTGGGCGTCATGCAGACTAACTGCCATCATAAAAACAAGTAGCACTGTGATCTGATGCCTAGGGCCACTGTCCAGCACTTCCAAGCCACACTGATCTCCAATGTCAACAATCTACATCACCCACTAGCAACACTACTACAATCATCTCAAAAGAATTTCAGTGTAGAAAGGAAGCCGCGCTGGTGTAATGATTACCACACTGCGATGGCGATCGGGTGATCCAGGTTCAAGCCTGGGCAAGGATATATGAAGTAGTGTCGTCGACCGGGATTTGGGACTGGAACAATTCGAGCCCTGGCGAATACATCTGAGGGAGTGTCGTCGACCAGGGATTGGAATAACCTGAACGGCTCCTAAGCCGACCTAGCTCTAATGGGTACCTCAGAAATCGGCGAGTATTTGCCTGAACGGCGAGAGGATACCTGTCATTGTACAGGGAAAATATCACGTAAAATCAGTCTCAGGTTAGACATATTAACCAGAGATTTCGCCTCGAGTAATAGCAGGCGTATGATAAAAAAAAATTATATATATATATATACTGATTCATCTGTGGTTTCCCTAATAAATGAGTCTAGAAGTAACTGCTTCGCTCATTTCGTCTTTTTCGCAAATTCAATAATCGATTTCAAATCAAGGATATGAGTCGTAACAGCATTCTCCTGTAACAGTGCCATATGTTCAAGCTGGGAAATGCGCTGGATCAATCCGAGAATCGTTCAAATTTGAAACATTTGAAAAGATGCAATTTGCAAAATTGGGGTTTAAGCTCTGACTGCAAAATAAGCTATCGCGTGGTATATCAGGATCTACAGTGTGTTAAAAAAACAACAAACAAGACAGCGAATGAAGATACCTGAAGCACTTTTCCCTGGAAGAAGTATCCATTAAGGCAGTTAACAGCGTTCTGAGCCTCCTGGTAGTTTGTCATTGTAACAAACCCAAAGCCTTTGCACTGATGTTTATCATGGTCCATCATGACATTGACCTTCTGGACTGTACCAAAGGGAGAAAACAACTGCCACAGAGTGCGATCTGTAGCTTGGAACCCAATGTTGTAGACAAACAGGGTGAAACTGTCAAAACGAGACAAAGGATAATATTTTTTTAATTGTAACTTTGAAATATAGGGAGTCATAATTATGGACGTTTTTAAACACGACAAGTGTAACAAGAACATGCCCTAGAAAAAATGGCATTTTAAGTTGGTTGAAAAGTTTCCATGGCCAAGCCAATCAGAAATCCTCAAAAGGACAAAGTATGAAGTATTCTAATTAAAATGCTTTTGAAATATCATACTTATGAATAAATCCTGAGGTTTTGCTTAAACTGATGATAACATTATAAAATTCGCCATTGAAAATGTAAGCATGTCAATGAAACAATATGACCGCAACCGTTTCTAGAAGCAATTTCTTCAATGGCTTAAAAATATTGTCAGTTCTGACATAAACAGGTCTCAGAAAAATTTTCTGACGAGCGATATGGACTGGAGCAAAATAGATTTGGATATTATCACTGCATTTGGGGAAGCCCAAAACTCACAATGAAGACCAAAGCTGCGGTATATAATACCTGCGTCACCAGCATTCTCCTTATTGGCAGCAAAACATGCTAAGCAAGAGAGATGGCCCAATACCTTCCATCTACGGTGTCTACGTTACATCCTTGGTATTTCATGGAAGGACGAAGTGACAAATGTCGAGGTGCTGTCACATGCTGGCCTTCAAAGCATGTATACACTGCTTAGACAGCGCAGAATGCACTGGCTTGGCCATGTCCGCAGCATGCAAGATGGTCGCATCCCCAAAGATATTTTCTATGGGCAACTGGAAGATGGCAAAAGAACAGTTGGGCGTCTGCAGCTGATGTTTAAAGATGTGTAAGAGAGACATACAAATTGCCCAAGAAGGGAGATCTTGCAGACTGCAATAATTGGAGAGGAATCACTCTTCTCTCAGTTCCCAGCAAAATACTAGGCAGGATAATTATACAGAGAATTTCAAAGGCAGTAGACTACAAACTGAGGAAAGAACAAGCAGGATTTAGAAAGAACAGAAGATGTGTAGACCATATATTCACTCTCAGGAACATTATAGAGCAGTGCTCAGAATGGCAAAGACAGCTTTACATAAATTTTGTTGATTTTGAAAAGGCTTTTGATAGCATACATAGGGACAGTTTATGGAAAATACTGAGGGCTTATGGAATCCCAAGCGGCATAGTGTCAATCATAAAAAGCCTCTATGCCAACTTTACGTGTAGTGTTGGGCAGAGCAACCTAACCTTCGAGGTGAAGACAGGAGTACGACAGGGATGCCCCTTATCAACCACTCTATTTTTAACAGTCATAGACTGGTTTGATGCGTCCAGACAACAAGGGCAGAGTCCAAGAATGGAATACAGATGGACTAACATTTTTCTACATTGGAAGATCTGGAATATGCAGATGACATTGCACTGCTGGCACATTCACATCAACACATCCAGGAAAAAACGGATAGACTTAATATAATTAGCCAGCAGGTGGGCTTGAACATCAATTTAAAGAAGTCAGAGGTCATGACGCTCAATGTGAGCAACCCTGAGCCCATATCAGTAAGGAATCAGCAACTGGTACAGACAGATACCTTCAACTATACTAGGGAAGCATAGTAAACAACCCTAGACGGTGGGTGGTCATTGCAAGACATCAACATCGATAAAGAATAAGGCAACACTGGGTCTCCTTTTCCATTAGTGCCTCCAACAAACTCTCTAAATAACACCTCTGGCAGTACCACGGCCAAAACAGCACAATCCACAAAAATGTAAAGCATATATACACGGAGACCTAATTCGGTAGAGACAGAACGTGACAAAATGTCAATCTGCTAAAGGAGTCGTGACACAATGGTGCGCTACACTAGCTTCCTTATGCTGGAGTATGACAGCTCCAGATTACCGGGTCAGCTAAAAAACCCATGCCCCCCATATCACTAAGCCCCCATTACCTACCAACCACTGTTTGATATAATACTTATACCTATCAAAAGTTGCCTCGCACCCCAACTAACTTCGTGTTGGCCTTTCCATCCCCTACCTCAGATGTACCCCTGGACCGATGGTAACAATCCGAGATGGCGCCAGCATTTCATTGGAAGGCATGCGATCACCTTCAGAGTAGGAGGCAGATGGGATCTGCGATGCTTGGCTGGGGGTGAAGGACACATGAACCACTAGAAGAGAATTCCTGATGCGCCGACGCCCTTCATGTCCCAATCCACTTGGTACAGCTATAAAATTTTGGACAGAAGTACGACTGAGAATGGTACTGCGCCGGTTTGAGAGAGGCCGATGTCCACGTACAACAACAAATTGTTTGCTGTGACTGTTATTGAGATGGTCCTTTTTGCGATGCATTCCGAAATGCCTTTCCCCCCAAAGTTTTTTCCCTGATACACCTCCTGTCGATGGGCCACCGGCCTGGTTGCTAAGAGTTGGTTTTTTGGTTAATATAGTCCCTCTTGTTGCTCGAATACAAGATAATAAATCAGGCGTGATGGCCACTGAGACTGCTTTGGACGTTGTTTCCCCAGGTGTCTTAAAGATCCTCCAGATCCTATCAAGAAGAGAATAGAGACATAAACTTGGCAATAGTGTACATAAATCCAAAGGAAAAAAGAACAACTGAGGGCTATCACCTCATACATGTTTTAGTTGGGTACACTCCCTTAAGTCAGTTATACTTGAAGCCCCACTGACCCCTCGTATCTTATTATGGACTACGTTCGGGCCCCTTTTTTACCCTGCCTATTGGGCTGGATTAAGGCGCTCTAAATGGTCCGTTTACAACTGGATTTACGAAACAGCTGGAGAATTTAAAACACCCAAGGTTCCAATGGAACAAGTGGAGTAAAAATAAATAATATAAATCGCAGGGACCGCTCAACTCCCGTAGAACCCCTTTCGGACTAGTCCAACCTAGAGTTTCGCTGGGAAGACAACATCACCCCTACCGCCAAAATCTATCTGAAGGAAGTAGACCTCCGAAATGGGAACTTTTTCAGTATTTCTCTCACTCCCAGGCCACTAGGGAAGACAGCCGACAAGTATGGCATGTGCACCATCTCCATGTCCATTCCCCCCTCCCCCCGTCCTTTCCCAACCCAGTCTGGCCGCAAGTCTCCCACCACAGTCAAAACCAATTTAAAGCGCCATACTGAGCAAGTCGGTAAGAAACTGACGATCTTTTTTTTTTTTTTTTTTTTTTTTTTTTTTTTTTTTTTACCCTACATTCAATAAATACGTTTCTGCAGTTGTGATACCGACTAATTTGGTTATCACAAAAACCGTTTTCCTGTCAGCTTGGAAAAAAAAATAACCGAGCATTGTGACCGCAGCGTAAAACAAAAACTATGTTCAATAAAAATTTATTCAACCGCATGTTCAATGAATTGCTCTCTGCAACTCTTATGCTGATAGCAAGGCATATTTTGTCCTGCCCTTCTGAAAACAATTATTGCCATTTAAAAAAATATACATGTACCGTATATATTATGCATTCAGAGGTTTGCATGGAGAACCAAGAAACGTATCGTTAAATGCATCTTAACAAATTTTATTTAGCTTCGCCTGAGCTTTATATAATAGTAACATTTGAGATCTTTTGACACTCAAAATCTCTATGCACCACTACTCATAGCCTAAATGATTTTAATGCGGTCACAATTTTTTAGGTAACACCTTGATATTTTTTTTAATGCTTTAAAAAAAAATTACTCAACCCCCAATGTGCGTAAGGACTCAGTTCTTCAGTAACCTCACGTACAAGAAGATAATGTGACCAAAACATTTGCTTACAATAAATAAGTTTATTCTGCACTTATTTGATACATTAAGTGTAAAAATGTTATATGAATATTATTGAACAATCACACAGACCTAACCAGAGGCAGATTCTGTATCAGCATCCATCGTGAAAGGGTGTGCTGTTCATGTAGGTCCTGGCTGATTGTCTGCGTCATCTACTGAAGAGGCTGAACGCATATTCTGAAGGCTGACTTGTGAACTTCGCTAGCGTTAGTTGTCACGCCTTTTTTCTCGTCTCCGCCATAATAATTTATATACGGCCACGTTAATTATGAAATTATTTTATAGGAAAATTCTCAGTAACTTTCATAGTATTTATGCTACAGTGTAGTTTAAGACATTACAAATCAGAGCATTTATTCCTTTGTTTCATCGCGCATATATTTTTCAAGTTTTGAAATCCAGTTTTGCTTATGATTACCGATCGCAATGCGGAAACTCACATATAATTGAATTTAGTTTGTGTAAATAAAAAATAGAGGAATAATTTGTACGTATTCAAATACGTCCGAATGGAACTTGCGCAAATGGGGGGTTGAGTATTGTATAAGAATGAACCAGAAATGGGCACCTTGAGAAAGATGGCCACTGGCCGAGTAAATTTTGAGTTTGTTGCTACCATACAAGATGCCACTAGGCCAGTGGTTCCCAAACTTTTTTTTCTCTGGGCCGCACTTTCGCTATGACAATTTGCTCGCTCCACGCCGAATTTTGTATTGATAAGAAATACCTTTAAAAAAAAAACTCCTTGCAGGGCTTTATTCGTAACATAGAACACAACTATTTTATATGATCACGAGACATCAAGACAGTATTTAAACAAAATATAGCTCTAAATCCTAAGAATCTTCCTGCCACACCGTTTGGGAACCATTGGCTAAGGCAGTCAGCAGCCAAGGATCCAAGAAGACCATATCAGTTGATACAGAAAGTAACAGGACGTACCAAATTCTGGGCTACTTTAAAGTAATTTAAAGGCACACTCAGATGATCCTTTTACAATTATCATCATGCACTTATATTGTAAGACATGGTTTTTTTCTTTTCTGTTTTTTAAATACAACAAATAAAGCTGTGTATATTCCCAAATATGAATCTATAACACTGGCCACGATGCCATAATCTTACTCTGAATATTCTGAAGCTGCTTTATTGTTTTTGAGAACCAATTCTCTTATTGTTAAAAGCCATTACTTTTTCAGGGCCTAGAATCCCCGCCCCCCCCCCCCCCCCAATTTTCCAGTATTTCATTAGTGCAGAAACCCTGGGGAAAGCAATACGACCTGGTGGAAGTTCCCCAAGGAGTACTGAAAGTTGATACTCCATTCACTAGTGACATATCACCTGGTAATGAAAATCAGGTAAGAAACCCTTGGAGTCAACAAAGCTTCTTAAAATCTAGGTAACAGAAGGGCAATACTTAAAAAAAAAACTACTCTACTTCAAAAACAAACTTAAATGCATAATCCAATCTCGGTTAATCTAATCTGTTAGTGATTTTAGCTGTGCACGTTATTCTTGTAACAGGTAGTCACAGATTTGAAGCATTCGTGAAAGAGGATTAAATGACAGGTCTATTTCTGCACACACGTAGACCCGATGTAACATGGATTGTGGGGACCAAACTGTGCCACCGAATTATTAAGAGAGTTTGCACTGTATAAAATTGTCTTATTTTGACAAATTCATCAATGTTTGACAAATCAGCATGCTCAAGGACATCTAGTGTAAGTGCAAATAATTATAGTCACACGTGAACAAGCGAAAATAAGTAACGTATATTAATCATGAACCTCTTTTATTATTAATGCTGACAATAAAAATTGCATTGGAATGTTTCTGTGTATTTGCTATTGCCGACCTCTTGAAACGTTCAAACTTGAAGCATATGAAAAGGAGGCAATGTCCTACCTCTGGCCGCGGTATATGCAGTCCTGCATTATATCAGGTCTACAGTGTGCTTGTTAAAGCCTCCTTATATTCTTCATTTACTTGTTAAAGGATAAATCTTATTAAAAGTAAACTGTCCGTGGCAATTAAGCTACCTACAAGCCTGCATCCTTTTGCCCAAAATCATTGGGGGGCACGGCAGTTTTCTTTCGGAAACCATATTTTTTTCAGTTTCCAGATGACGCCCAAATCGCGTTCAAAAAGTAGCCCAAAATGTGTTTGAAAGTCTGCCAAAGAAAATTTTGATTTTCAGAATATTTTGGTTTTCGGACACAGGTGCAAATTTTGTTTAAATTCCTAAATGTTTCACTTCCTTAAAATGTTTTTTCACAAGCAATTAATTATTGGCAGTTTCCAACTGTAAACTGTTTCTGACATCACAACAAGAACATAAAGCAAACGGTACACACCCAACACACGATAACGAACCAATGTTACTGGTTAACTAAGACACTAGGCCTGCTGAGCTTGTCGTTCTTTCGCAGCTAATGCCAAAATGAAGAACATGCATGTGTGCTGTAGCTATTGGGTGGTGCGATATTGTGTTTGTGATTGATGGGGAGCCCGGCTTTCTCCTTTCTTGTGTTGAGGAGTGGGAATGTAAGCAGCCAATGTTGCAGCAATCAGGCCTGTGAAGGAGCTTAATTTGTGCACATGTATTTTCAGTCCGAAGTTTTCTGTTCATTAACTGGAAGATTGTACTCTGCTCCTTTGAACCTCAAGCACACCCATTTACCCATTGGTAAAGCCATTCCTCTTCAAGCTGTTTTGGTGCATTAGTTAACTGTCTGGAGTATTTATACCAGGGTTTCTTAACCTTTTTTATACCACAGACCTCTAGATTGTCCAATGAAGACTAAGGACCCCCCAAGTTGTCAGATGAGGTCTATGAATCCCTTCTTAGAAAAAAATATACATGAAAGGCATAATTAAAGATTTTACATTTGAAATTTTAGGTTATATGTACCCCAAAACGGGATCAGGGAACCACAAGTTAAGAAACCATGGTTTAAATAATGATTGCTTTTTCATTGCCTGGTATGTCTGTGTGTCCTAATTTAGTATGTCATTAGCAGACTGTCAATCATTTCTATTGTTTGTTTGTTTTTGATGCCCCTTATTTAAGCTTAACTGCTGTAACTGTCAAATCCTTATGAATGATTTCAACTTGTTTTGCGCACGTGCCCAAGACTCAGCTCAGAAAGCAGGTTATTTCCTGGCTCACCAACAAATACAAAATGCGATATGGCGCTCTCTCTTCAAAATCTCTACACCTCACGGTAGAAGAGGAACGACTAAGTAAGTAAGCTAGCTATATGGCACCACTTAACAGCTACAGAACGTATTCAAATTTTTCAACTTGGGCATTGGCTGCGAAACAGCAATGATCTATCAGCCCAAGGCAAACAAAAAGAAGAATGCCCCAATTTCTCGGGACTCGCAACAAGGCCTAAATATGAGGACAATTTTAGAAAAACTGAAAAGAATGGTAGGCCTAGTTTGTGTGCACTCTTTTGTTCAATGAATTTTTAAACTACATCATGGCAAGCTTTTTTCTTTTTATTTGATATCATCGCTGTACCTTCCGAAAACATGTGCAGCTAAATCACTCAATTCAAGTGTAACAATAACAAAGTTTGTCAGTCACAAATAATGTTTAATATTTTTTCACTTGTCCATTCAATTTATTGACATCAGGTAAAAATTAAAATGCCTACACCAGGGGTTCTTAACCTGTGGAGTGCGCCTCCCCAGGGGCGGTGCTGAGGGGATACAGGGGAGGTGTGAGGTGCCTCCCAAACGATTTATCGCAAACTACAGTTTATCTGTATGTATGATAACAAAACATCACCCAGTACCATCTTCTAATGCCTGAGGGTAGGGCTTCTTAACCTGTGGGCCGTGAATGGATTCTAGAGGTCCATGTACATTACCTAAACATCTGAACTTTTGTTTTTTCCACGATGTTTATTTGAAGAAGATTTTTGCATTTAAAGAAAAATATTCTTTTTACAGATTGTTGTCATACTACAGAATGACTATATGTAAGCTTAACAATATTTCTTTGTAATAAAATATTTGCACGTAAAATTTTTAACTCCATGTATATGTGCACTTTTCTAAGAAGGGGTCCATAGCCGTCATCTGACAATGAAAGTGGTAGTGGTGCATGACACAAAATAAGGTTGAAAAGCCCTGCCCAAGGGGATCAGGTGTCAGTGCAATGCTACACAGCATAACCTTTCGGTGACCCATAAAACGTCTGTGTGTGTGTGTTTTTTTTTTTTAAATCTGCAGCAAATATGTGCCAGGACCTTTTCTGTTAAGTTTTCTTAACGTATGTGAGGGAACTGGCTAGAAAATAAAATCCCAGCAGTAACATCTTTATTGCTTTCCCAATTAATTTGCGGAGGAGGGGAGTTGTGAATATTAAATTTATTCTCAGGGAAGGGTTAAGGGCAGAAAAGGTTAAGAATCCCTGTTGTAATGTAATACAAATAACAGTTTTATATTCTGATGCAAAGTGATGCTTGTGGTGTGTTCCCTTTTTACTCCCTCTGGAGCATGGAGTCGCAACTGCTGCTGGCCACCTTGCGGAAAGCCTGCACCAAAGCAATCACATGCTCTGACAGCAGTTTCTATCACTATTTGTTTAACATGAGACTGCCAGCTCTACAGACATCTTTACATTAGTCTCCTCATATAACAGGCCTTGAAGGAGCAGCAGTTCCGTTCTCTTGTCTCCTGACAGATCCCCAGGAAACTAAACTAGGATCTTGTGTGATACACGAAGCAAACAAGGAAATGATGATATAATGTCAATCATGAGCATAAATGACCAGAATCGTCCTGGGAAAAAACTCTAACTACTATCTACAAGTGTAAAATGAAATGTTATTGGTTGTTGAATTCGTCCATGCACTGTTTCAGCAGGTAGCAGGGATCTCATTGGGCATTGTTGAAAGACAGCCCAAAATAGAAATCGGTGGCCACCAACAGTTACTGCCAGAAGTGCCTTATGGAATGGAAAGGAATAACAATAATTACAACAAATAATGTTTATTTCCATGACAAAAGATGGAAATAGACACAAGTCATACAAGTCCATATATGTCACAATCAACATGTGCCCTGCTGCCAAAATAAAGTTTAAAAACTGCCTGTATACTAAAATGAAAAAAATCAAATGTTAGATTAAATATTTTTTTTGGTCGAAGTTTTTATCAAGTCACAGGAAATGTGCTTAAATGCAGAGGCCACATTGGTGGAAAAATGCACACTTTAGTCAGCTCAAAGGAAAATAATAAGGTACGGTAAAGGATCGCGTTACACACCCATTGAGGCATAATGGGAATATGGTGTTAGGCCCATATTTTCTTGACCATCAGCACACTAGGGGTGATGTGGTCAGCATCACGCCGGCCGCCTTAACCTTCACAGAGTTGTTCTGGTACCCACCCAATCTAAAAAAAAATCCCAACTTAACTGGGGATTGAACCATGGACCACCGAGCTAGGAAGCCAGTGCACTAACCAATGAGCTATCGCGGTTTCAAAGGAAAATAATGATCATAAAATGCATTCAGTGCTAAAATAAACACGACACCGGCTTCACTTTGTTATGCCAGGGGAATACCTCATCTCTGCCCCCCCCCCCCCCCCCCCCCCCCCGCCAAATTAACTGTACAGTCTGGCTTGACCTAGTTTAGCGAGAAGACTCATCCTATCTCAGTCAAAATGATCAAGTATTGCAGTATACGGTAGCTTTACTTTGGCAACTGGACACTTATCTGTCAAGTTTACCAACTAATACATCAAGTCTTACCCTCCTTGCTGAGCTTGTGGCACTCCCGAACTCTGACCACCAAAGCCGCCAGCCATCGGGTTGAAACGCTGGAAACGGTTCATCTGGTTCCTCATGGGCCCAGGTGCGGCAAAGCTGGGGATAGGCACATACTGAACAGGCCCCTTTTTCTTGCTGTTGTCATCAGCAAACTTAATCATGATGGGCTCTGTGCAACCTTCTGGAGTATTCCCACTCAAGCACTTGATAGCATTGTCAGCCTCATCCCGGGTGTCGTATAGGACAAAGCCAACACGCTTGCTAATTCCAGTTGACAGATCCACAAGCACACGAGATTGGATGATTTTCCCAAATGGTTCAAAGAGTCTGTTGAGTTCTGTCTCCTTCCAGTGCACTGGAAGATTGCGGACGTAAAGATTAGCTCCCTTAATTTGTTCACCACCTGGTCTGGCCAATGCTACCTTGATCCTCTTGTTCTGTATTTGTAAGCCTGACAATGTTTCTATGGCACGCTGTGCATCTGCTGCATGCTGGAAATCAACAAAGCCAAAGCCATAGCTGTATCCCGTTGCTTTGTCCCGGACAATTTTGGAGCTCTTGACTGGACCAACACTGAGAAACATGGACCGGAACTCTTCATCCGTCAACGTTTGGGGCAAGTAGTTGATTATCAAGTTGGTGTTGCTAGAATCTGAAAGAAAAGAATCACAGATATGTATCAGCACAAGGTTTCCTGGAGGGTCAATCAACTGATTCTAGGGGGTCCATGTACATAACCTAAAATTTAAAATGTTTAAGTATGCATTTATGTGCATTTTTTCCAAGAAGGGGTCCCATGTAGATCTCTTGGGTGTAGCGAAATCTGTGAAATAATCGCTAAATTCAGTAAGATTTTAGTCCTATGATAATAAATAAACCCGCCCGTGTGTGGTTGCCTATCGTCGTCTTCTACGCCAGTAGAGCGCTGAATTTTGTGCAGTGGTAATGCTTAGAAAATGATCCCGCCGTAAAAGCTTACACGCTTTCCTAGTTCGTCCTTGAGATTAAATATAACATTTTGCAGGGTCAAGGAGTATTTGTTCCAAAAACCGAGTGAGAGAAGAACGGAGGTGGGTGAAGGAGCGACAGAAAAAATGATACCATTGTCACACGTTTAGGTTTTGAAACGCCAAATTGTAACGAGAGCGCAACAGTATTGGCCTTTCGCAGATTTGAAAAACCAGACGCAAAGCCACATGCCTCGTACTATATTCTCGCAGTTAAAATGTATAAACACACACACAGACTGCTTTCAATTCATGTCTAGTAGTGTATTTCTGACGTAACCCCAAACAGTTGTTTTATTTTGAATAAAAAGGATAGCGAGGAGGGGGAAAGATGGCCGACTTATGGAAAAGTTATAATTGACGATTAACAGTGACAAAACTGAAAATCCAAACGACAATGAATATAGCCATAAAAATCATATAAAGATAGCTTAGAGTCTCCTGAGCAATAATATGTTTTAATATACATAGTAGCCCAATTATTAACCAAGATATTGAAATAATACTATATATCTACGGACTTTTTGCTCATTTATACATAACGTTATTTGGGGACGCAAGTTTAAAAAAGAGACATTGGAGTGATTCAAATCCGATTGGTTAGTCTAGGAGTATAGGCAGGAGGTATTGGTTGGACAAAAAGTTAAATATATTTGGCAGACTCACTCCTAATATGTTTGGAGTTTGGTTTTTTAAAATTTGAATTGAATAGCTAGACCCTCGCTGTGATTGGGCCAGTCTAGTGATATTGGCAAAAAGCTTCCAAGGCTTGTCGCCATTTGACACAAAATTGTTAGTATGCAAACTGCGTTGAGAACAGCAGGCTAAGAGTGAAATAAAACCTTGGCAGTCTGGACAAGGGCAAAGCTGAACTTAGATATATTAATGCTTATGCCAGTCAACGTATGCTTGTGATATTTTCATTGAACTGTGGCAAGAACAAATTTATTAACCTTGTTATTATAAAAATTTGGTGTATGAGATACTGCTTTATTGGGAAGGTTTTACGACTTATGCAGGGCCTGTGGTGTTGCTCGCACGCAGTAGAACTGACATGAGTTGTATAACTAAAATTGATTTCCACAGTTACCAGTGGGAAGTCTAACCCACATTATTCTATGGGAGAGAATCATTGTTGAAGTGTCAGAGGCGTTGTAGCCATTAGGGAGGAGAATAGGAGCACTGGTATGAGTTATCTCAGATGAAAATGGTTGAAATGGGTTGGTCAGAGAGATCTGACCCTTTTCTTTTTATCGAATTATACCATGTATTACTTGTGGAATGATATTGCAGATATGTTATAAAGAATCATAACATTGTTTCAGAGTTTTTGTTCTGGTACTAAACTAGTGCCAGAACCCTGGTGTATGTATCTCTGTAAGAGAATTGAAATTTTTGCTGGTACACGCTGTCTACCACACTACATCAGGGACTGTGTCAGATTGGTCATTCAATTGAAAATTTTGCTGGTACACGCTGTCTACCACGAATCAACCCTTGAAATATAGGAGATTGTCAGCATCGAAACTACTAACAACAAACAGATAAGTGCCAGTGTGTCGGCACTAAAGAGTTCATCCACTACTATTAATACTTAATAAATAAAATATTTGACTGTTGAATAAACATTCCACAAGAGTTAAAGAAAAGAGCGGGGATGATGAACAGACCCCAACCCACCATTAATTACCAGTGTTAACTTAGTCTATAGTAATACATCAATATAATTAGATTGTAATATTTCTTTATATGGACAGAAGATCCATTGTGGTATTTCATTTATGTAGATAAAACCATACATTTCATTTTGTTGTTGGATGTTAGAAGAATCAGTGGAAAGGCAATCGCCACTTATTATCACCTTCGTCGATTTTCAAAAAGCCTTTGATAGTCTACACCGCCCACCATTGTGGAAGATACTTACAATCTATGGTTTTCCAACAAAATATGTGAATATAATCAAAGCGCTATATGACAATGCAAGATGTTGTGTTAGAACAAATAAAGGGAATACAGAATGGTTTACAGTAGAAACAGGGGTGAAACAAGGCTGTATTATGTCACCACTACTTTTTGGAATAGCTATTGATTGGGTTATGAGAAACTATACCCACAATGAACAATTAGGTATAAAATGGACAAATGGAAAATTCCTGGGGGACCTGGATTTCGCAGATGATTTAGCATTCTTAAGTTCAACACCCAGACAATCCCAAGAAGCAGTAAATAATTTGTGTCATCTTTCGGTTAAAATAGGTCTCCAAATAAATGCCTCTAAAACTAAAGTTATGAACTTTTCTAACGAGACCTTTAATATCATCCTGAACGAGGAAAAACTACAGAAAGTTGAAAGTTTCAATTATTTAGGCAGTAAAATGACTCAGGATGGTGACACAACAAGAGAAATTCATACTAGAATTGCTTTGGCAGCTAGCGCCTTCAATAGATTATCTAACATTTGGAAATTACGATCATTGAATATACATACCAAGCTTCGTCTGTTTAATTCAAATGTTATCTCAGTGTTAACATACGGCTGTGAGAGTTGGAAAATAACAAAATCATTGGAGAACAAGCTGAATACATTCGAGAACAAATGTCTTAGAAAACTCATGAACATCAGTTGGAAAGAATTCAAGACTAATCGACAAATAAGAGAAGACTCTAGGCAGAAATATGTCTCCAACTATATAAGGAAAAGACGATGGTCATATATCGGTCATGTCCTACGAATGCAAAACAACAGAATACCATTGCAGGCACTCACTTGGGTTCCTGGGGGTAAGAGGAAAAAAGGAAGACCAAAAGAAACACTCAGAAGAACAATAATAAGAGAAGGAAGAACGTTGGGATTAAACAATGTGCAAGAGCTAAGAGGAGTGGCGTCACAACGTACAACCTGGAGAGAACTGGTTTCTGCCTTATGCGCCGTGTTTGGTGCTTAAAGAATTTATTATTATTATAACACCAAATCCACCACATTGTGTCAAAGAATGAATAGAACTACTGCTTCCTCTGGCATATTGTAATAATATTAGGTTGTGTGTGGGACTGACAACCTCATCGTGTAAAATAAATTGTTACCAAAAAACAATCACCCAACGCAACAGCAAATGAACGCTCTTTATTTGAGCAGGGACCCCACTTGTGGTGCTAGCTCTGTGCTCCATACGGAGCGAAAATGGGGAAAAAAGAAAAGGACCAGCCGTCACATATAGTGACTGTACCCACAGAAAACACATGTTTGAGGGTCACAGCTGAAGCGACATTTTAAATTCTTGTCATAAAGGTTTGCTCAGTGACCAAGCAATAAAAGAAAGTTCAAGGTAATTTCTATTCTGTTAAACATTAAAGTAATACAACATCATGGAAGAAATATAGAGAAAGTTGGAGGAACAATGTCAAAATATGAATTAAAAAAGCCAAGCCCAACTTTCACTGCACTCACTAAGAAATATATATGGAGATCAAAAGTCCAACAAACAAAAAACAATCTTCAAATCAAGGCAGACCTACTGTACGGCAGTGTAACAGGATGACCAATAAAAACAAGAACTAGAAAGCTGCACACTTTTATAAACAGGTACTTATACAGAATAGAATTGAAATGGCAGGAGACAAAATCAGTGCAGAACTGATAACACGAACCAAATACTAGTTGAACACAAGGCAAGAAAGAAAAAGACACTGGTGTTAAGACAGCTTTATAAGACACTCCTCATTCTGGAATCCACTGGGTAAGAGAACCAGTGAGAGAGACCTATAGACATATGGAGAAGAAATGGATATAGAGCACAAGACAGCAAGGCTTGACATGAGCATGAAGACCACAGGAAGCTGAAGCTCATGAATGAAGCATAAACTGCAATCTGTTTTTTTTTTCTCAATTTTTAAAGAAACTGCAATTTCCCTACAGCAGCAAGAATAATTTCTTAGATGTTTCCTCCCTAGGTCAGTGCAGTACTACACATCCCAACTAACATAATTACCGATGTGTGTTACGGCGATCGGTCTCACTCAAAATAGTAACTCGCGCCAGAAAAAAAAGTGTGCAACGCATGGTGTGTAACTTGCGCAGCGTGGGTGTTATATAAAACAAATACTTAGATTTTTTTTTTTTAATTCTTTCATGAAATTAGTAGCGCTCGACAAAGAAATAGTGCGTAAAAATTAGTGTGCATGCGCCAATAACATACCAAAGTGAATTGTATTTTCGGACATGGCCAGCTCTTTGTCACCCTCATCTGATGTACAAATCATGAAAACTTGAAAGTTTTTGTTAAACCACTTATTATCAGGGAACACTCTTTGAAAACAATCCACGCACTTTCACACGAAATGTTGTCATCAAAGAACTTGTAAATTGAATCTAAAATAACAATTCTCGCCGTGTATACGTTGGTCACAGCTGAGGAATGCAACCGTGTTGAAAAATTGTATTGTTTCCATTATATATACTCTCCCGAAAAAATTACAATCAACAAAGAACAGCGTTCGAATGATGGTGTTCATGAACAGTTTGATTACACTGTATAATGGAAAGAAACCAAAAACACTAAGAATGTACTTCCAACTGCTCATCTGGGAACGGAAACAGCACACTATAATTAAAAACCTGTCGAGTTTCACGGGTTATTGCTAGTTATACACATATCACACTATTAAAACAACAATAATGGTTCTGCTGTTAAGTGATTACATATTTTTAGGCACAAATTCATAAATTTCCCTATTTACTCCTTATAGAGCATGCAACTACTACTGCAGCTGGTAACCTTGCAAGAAGCCTGGTACTTAAGTACTTTCATGTACCCGTGAGCAATGGTCCTGCAGCAATTTGTTTCACAACATGAGATTGCCAGCCACAAGCACAATCCCATATTGGTTGCCTCTGATGACAACGCCTGAATAAGCAATAGCCACTGTCTCCGCACAGACCCTGGGAACTACACGAGGTAGCTCGGGATTACATTCTACATGACAACAATGTGCTTACCATCAATATGATCTTCCATTGTGCTGTCTTTCTGGGAGCTGCTCTCAGAGCGCTGCGGACCACTTGAGCTAAATTACTGCTGGGCACAGCCATCACAGCAGACAGGTTGGTAGAGAGAAAAAAAAATATAAACAAAAAAAAATTTAAATCCTCCTGAAGGAAAAGAAAGAAGGACGTAAATTTGTATGTTCTGGACTTGTAACTGTTTTAAAAAGAATTTGACAGCCACGCTAGCCTAATATTTCAAAACTACAAACAAAGAAAACTTTACAAGAAACAGTAGAAAAGATAGTTTATCACAGCAGGCGGCTAAACAAGGGTAAGCAGAAGCAGAAAAGGAGCAAGTTAGTTTTTATTTTACCTGTGTGCAATCTATAGAAAGGATTTTTATGTAGTGTGCAAAAATTAATTAACAACCATGCATTCATATAATACTAATTGCTGCAACTTAAAACATCAATTCAAAGAAGGAAAAGAGTATGTTAAGTATATAATAGTTTTAAACAACAATTTAAAAAAAAAAACAAGACAAAAAACTGCACAAATGATTGCAACTACGAAACAGTTTCCACCTAGAACACGAGTAGCATTTGAGGTTTACAAATAATATTTTATAAAAGTATATACAGCGACAAGTTCCTTGGGAAATATATGGAAATCAAGTTCAACACAAAAAAACCAGAATCTTCAATTAAAATGTAATTTCAGTCCTGTTGTATGGCTCTGAAACATGAAGAATAACAAAAACAACAACCACAAAACTACAGACTTTCATAAATGGGTGCTTGCTTGAATAGAAGTCATGAAGTGATATGACAAGATCACTAATGTGGAACTGATGACAGGAACCAGTAGAACAAGAGATGAGAAGACACCAATGGAAACGGATAGTACACACATAAAGGAAACCTGCTGATATCATTACCGGGCAGTCCTTGTTCTGGAATCCACTGGGTAAGAAAGACCAATGAATACTTGGAGAAGAGAACTGGAGACAGACATGGAAAGACCTTGAACTGATGGCACGCCCCCCGTGCAGATCCCAGGGGTCTTTGATGAGACAAAGAATAGGACTGAGCTCATCGCTCTTTCGCAGCTAATGCCAAGTTAAAGAATTTGCAAGTGTTCTGTAGCTACTGAGCGAAGCTGTATATAATGTGAATGTTAGGGGACCCGGCAATGGCTTTCTTCTTTCTATGGACAGTTCTGAGTAATCTAGCAGTACATGCTGAAATGTCTCATATGGACGGGTACAGATGCTGCAATTAGGCTCATGTGAGGGGTTCAATTTGTTTAAGTGCTGACCAAGTCTGGATTGTTCTTAGCTGAAAATGTGTTACCACGAGGTTTAAAAGGAGTGAGAAGAAAAATAATGCCTAATAATGATTGTGATTCTGGTACCGTATCTCTCTTCCATTTTAAGCAATCAGTTTAATGGTTGAGGAACAGAATGCCATGAAAGGGTCCATGTGACTAAAAGCAGATAATAAGCACTCCAGGGCACTGTAACTGCACAATTTTTGTGTGTCTGTTTTATCTTCTAACTGCACAATTTGTGTGTGTCTGCTTTATCTTCTAACTGCACAATTTTTGTGTGTCTGCTTTATCTTCTAACTGCACTGGCCAGAGTAACAGTAAAGCAAAAGAGCAGCATCAATTATACTGATGTCAGTAATTTAAAAAATAATGGAATAGAATTATGTATGAGACATCACGATTATGAATGAAAAACCAACGCAACGTTGTCTATGAAATAAATAAGTAGGTCACCTGCAATTTAAGGTGGAAGTCACATGCAATTTAACCCAATTAAAAGTTGGCTAAAAGATTACAGACAACACGTATGTCATATGAAGAAAGTTACAACGGAATGATAAAAGTGAACAAATATTTAACTTTCTTGAAAACGGGGGACAAATGTAAATAACAATAATCATAATAGCAACAACAAGAAAAACTTTAAAAAACACAATCATTTTAAAAGTGTAATACACCGTTCTATATAGTAATAAATTATTAACAATTATAAAAGAAATATAAATATATTTACCCTTCTCTAAAATCCGAAAGAAAAAAATTCAGTTAATATCTATAGAAAAAAAAAGATACAGATAAAATATGAATAATACTTCAAACAATAATTGCATAAATCACAAATATAAATGATGAGAAAACTCATAGAAATAATGAATTCAACGTGGCTCATATAAATATTCAATGCACCAAAACTGAAAAAAAATGTATTAATTCATTCACTCAAACCATTTTCTGCATAAGTGACAAGCTTAACAGGGTAGAAGCACAAAATATGGAGACACAAGCTGACATGTCACCCAACTCTTGATTGATAAATCACCAAACTTAGCCGGAGCATGGGTGTGCTTTCTTCACAATTATTTTTTGGGGAAAAAATGCTGACACTAAGCTCTGAGCCCCCCTTTTTTAAGAAAAAGCAATCGGAGACCCAGTAATAAGCGGCGAATTGGTATTTTTATTGTTTAACATAATGCCTCAGTGTTTATCGCGCCTTATTATTTTCTTTAAGTCAAAACCGATCATGGTTACTGTTAACGAATATTTTTTTGTCTCCACATTGTAAGACTAAAATAGTGTGTCCCTAAATCAGAATGCAAAACTGCCCACCATTATCATGTTTTGAGCGTTTTTTTTTTTTTTTTTTTTTTTGGTAAATGATTAAGCAGCTACAAATATCAGAGCAATAATAACTCTAACTCTAATCTGAACCATTACCATGTGTTGAACTTTTTCTTCAAAAATAATTGACTCAAAAAAAAAAAAAAAAGCTATGAATTGAGCATTGTAACTGCAGGCGAAAAAATGCTACAATGCCCTAAACCGAATTCGGCTACTTACTGATCGCAAGTTGGGCAACACGTGTCCCCATATTGTGTGACTCAACCACGCTAAAGTATGTCTCTAAGGATTCAAAATGCTTTCTCAAACACGTCTGTGGGCACAATGTAAGTCAATGAATTGAAAGTAAGGCGTTCACCACAGTTAAATGCAGAGAAAGGAAATCTCTGAAAGTTGTTCTATACGGAAAGAAAATTGGAGGCTGCAGAGATGTTCCTTAGAAGGGTGCAATGAATATCTTATGCAGCAGAAAATAAGTCTCAGAAAAACAGCAGAAAGTTATTAACTAACATAATTTAGGTGATGCACAGTCAAAATACCCTACTGAAGACCATAATAAAAGGAAGAGCTGACGGCAAACCTGCAAGAGGAGGACAGCGCTATAAGTGGGAAGATAACACCAAGAAGTTAACAGGTGCATCTTTGAGTGCATCATCAAAACAAGAGACAGAAGACAGAGAGATCCATTGCAGCAAACCTTCATTTTGGAGATGGCAGCTGATGATTAATGATGAGTCAAAACTCCAGATGGAAAGAAATTAGCAAGCAGTGATTTGTTCTCTTGAGGACGCTATGAATACCTTGGACAGTAGAAACTAAAACAGACAAACAGCAGAATAAAGTCGTCAATTAACCAACATGTTATGCTCGCATAACTAGTAGTGCCTCTCGCAGTGTCTGCAATATTTAAAGGCTGAATACCACCGTTCTAAACAATGACTAGGCAGTATGCAAAGATTTACATATGTATATAAATTGCTGTCCTACTAAATGGTTCTGAAACATGGAGAACAAAAAAAAAAAAAACAACCAAAAGGCTACACTTTCATCAATTGTTGCTTGCATATAATAGAAGGACTGACGACAAGAACTAGACAAGCGCCAGTGGAACAGTGGGTGAAGATCTGGATTTTCCGTATGACAACACCCTTTTATGGAACAAGAGATAAGAAGAAGACACTGGAGATGGATAGGACACACATTGAGAAAATCTGATAACATTACCAGGCAGTCCTTGTTCTGTAATCCACAGGGTAAGACAGGTACAGAAAGACCACACGGAGAAGAGAACTGGAGACAGCAACATGAAGGGGATGAAGAAGATGTGGCACGGGACAGGAAGACGTGGCAGACGTTTGATGAAGGCCTGTGCTTTATGGGGAGCTGAAAGGTAAAAGAATATAAACGGCTACAGCTTGCTAAACTGTTGGCATTCCTGTAACTTGGAGAAAAAAAATGTCACACATTCAAAATTAATATTGATGCTTGATCAACCACTGCAAACTTTTAACACACTATCATAAGAATAATAGAAAGAGCCATAGAAGTAAATACAGATCTGTACTTAAGCTTTACAGATTAACACTAAGGCATTTGACAAAGTGAAATGTGAGGAAATTATCAAAATGTTAGAAAGCACCAACATTGATGGTAAAGACTTAATAGTAAAGAACATGTACAAGCAACTGTGATAATGTTCCCACTTTAGTTGTTTAATGGTTCTGGTTCAGTTTGCTCGAATTATTACTTTAGTATGTTCTCTTAGCTGAAACGAAGAACAGTGGGGCGTGTTCTTCGATGCCATCTAAAAAAGATACCCAAATCGGTGTGTTCGTTTCAACCTGTTCCCTTAATTTCAGCTCACTTTAAACTACATGCAGCCAATGGTTTGTTATTCTGTATATATTTCAGCACATCCAAAACTTCTCATTCTGTTAACCTCTCCTACTTTTCAAAAGATCTTTGGTGTTTACTGTGACCGGCACTATAGGCCTACACCTATTTTTGTCTTCTTCCTGTAACTGATTCCTTTCTGACCTTTGGTTTCTTTAAATAGTTTCTATGAGTAGGCCTATGTAGAATATTGTGACTGACAAACACTGCGTGCCCTTTCTTGCTCCTGTGTATTTTTTTCATTGTTAATTTTCCACTTTTGTTGAATAAATGGTAGAAACACCCATCTGCAACCATGGGTGTAATAAGATGGGAATTTCACTGTAGGCCCTACAACAAATGTGTATCTATTAACAAATGGTAGGCCTACCTACTTTCACGATGGTGAGTTTTAATCATGTATCATTTAATGTAGCCTAATGTACTAATCTGATACATGATGATCTATTGCATCACCCCTAGTGTGCCGACAGTCAAGAAAATATGGGCCTAACACCATATTCCCAATATGCCTCAATGGGCGTGTAACGGGATCCTTACCTTGCCTTACTAATCTGATAGTATTGATTAATTCACTCCTGTGTTGAGTGATGTAGGTAACCATGTCCTTCAATTTTCTATTCTCTGGTGTCTTCAGTCAATTTCCCATGCCATGTAGGCCTAACCAGTCTGTCAAGGTATTTCTGTCCGACTTCCTTAGGTGAATACCAGCTGTTACCAGGTTCTAAGATATCTTTCCTCGTGACATGTTCAGGGAATTTGAATTTTCTGAAGCTGAACAATGAATAGGCCTAATAAGCTTGTTTCTCTGAGGATTTTCTCATATGATTTTTTGGCTGTCCAAGATGTTCTCTTCATATAGCAGAATTCAACATTCACCAAAAAAGGTCAGATGATACCTCTGTACAGTCACGCTAAATTCCTTTTACAACCGCTACCGACAAGCGTGGCGGATAAGATGCAAAATGTTATTATTTTTAAGTGCAAGCGGTACAGGAGTTATCACAACCTGATGAATTATCACAAATGGCAGTGGGTAAAATCAGTGATCTTTTAAAGCGGCTTAAAATTGAAATGCCCTCCCCACCATTTAAAAAAAAAAAAGCCCCTGAATAGATTCATCATCATCATCATCTCATCCCGTAACCCGTCATGGGTCGTAGGGGTTCCATGGTGGAAGCATCAGCAGACAGGGTCCTCCACTGCTCTCTATCCTCAGCAATGCGTACAAGTGTGGAAAAACCGTGTCCTGCCCATTCTTTGATGTTATCAGCCCAGGATTTTCTCTGCCTTCCTCTTCTCCGTTTACCTTCGACTGTTCCCTGAAGGATCGTTTTCGAAAGAGAGTCATGACGAGTTACATGCCCAAACCAGGCAAGCTTTCGACATTTCACTATTGACAAAAGTGGTTCTTGGTGGCCTGCATAGGTGTTTATCTTCTCTCTAACATAGACATTTGTTTTGTGCTCTTTATAGCAAATGCGCAGAATTCTTCTATAGATTAATTCTATAGATTAATTCTTATATAGATTAATAACAGCAAACACGGCCTTATGGAGTGTGGAAGCCCTTTTTTAACAGTGAGATAAGACATGTCCAGAGTTCGCAGACGAAACTGACCCTGGTTGGAATTATAACTTTCATTAGGCCTAAAGTTGCGTTATTAACTTAGCCCTACTAAGAATCTCGCCTCGGAATGTCAAGATTAAATTTAAAATGATCACTTTGCAGAAAAGCTGAAATTAAAACACAGAATACATCATGCCAACCATTTTTAAGTGAACAATGGGATTCTTCTAAAGATATTTTTATCTCATAAAAACCTGTTTAAACGAGGCCATGCCTGCGACGGAACGCCATTTCCTCTGCGACGGAAGTTAATATGGCGTGCTTACTATAAATTTAATCATACGTTAATACAAATGTTAGTGATTAAATTGTCCAAAACAAATCAAAAACTAATATAGATCATGTGGTAATTTTACTAAATGTACTATAAGTAACACCAAAACAGAATGGAAAGATATGTAACAAGCTACAACTCTTCTGCCCAACATCACCTGTCTCAAATTCTGCCAGCAGGGAAAGAAAGAAATCAACCACTATTGCGCATGCCCAAGTCCTTGACCCTTGCAACAGATTGGTTAAAAGTCGTATCATCATCACTATGTGCCGTGTTCCCACCTACAGTACCTATTCACAATATAGTATAACAGTACATAACAAGAACTAAAATAAATATATAAGTATCAATGATGGTGTGGAGGATAAGGGGTAGTCTGATGGGGTGCTCGTGTGGATTATGGCAGATAATTTGTGGATTTGATGTAATCTCAGACACCCCTGGGCTTTCTCACTCCTTTTCACCTTGTTAACAACAGGACAGTTATGATTGACTTTACTTTGTTTTTTTTTTCGTTCATTTATTATTGTTGTTTGAATTTGTTTTTTTAATTGTTTGTTTGTTTCATTTTTTTTTTAAATTAATGAAGATAAACAGAAATCCCGTTCAACCTCTGATGGGTTATAATTAGGATATATATTGTTTTCAATTCCAAATAATATGAACAACTGCCGACATGAGAAAGTGGCATCACATTTGAAAATAGGGATACTCACAATTGTGCTTAGGCCTATAGGCCTACGTTAAATAATAAAATAAAAAACAAACAAACAAAATTAAGAAGAAACTATGAACAAGAATAATATTAAAGTGGAGGGGTGTATAGGCCTGGTGGATGGAAATGGGATGGCACACACACATACATAATTTTGGTTTTGATTTACTCTATATGGGCGGGGGGGGGGAGAGAATTTACTAGATTGTCTTGAATTTATTACACTATATATCCTAATTATAACCCATCGAGGGTTGAACGGTATACTTTGTTTAATAAATTACGTATTCTTAAGAATAGACAGACCTAGGGAACTGCATAATATAGTCAAACAATATTAACACGAACAAATGTAAATGTATAGTGGCTGGGAATGTGAAGGTCAGATGCTGTTCTTACAATGCAAATGACTTTTAACAGATGAAAGTCAATTAAATATCTGTTAAAGTCAATTATATAACTGGAACCACCAAGTCTTTTCACCACACCACTTTAATATTCTTCTTGTTCAGAGTTTCTTCTTGGTTTTGTTTGTGTTTTTTATTTTTTTTATTTTTAATTTACCGTATAAGCACAATTAGGAGCCGCGGTAGCATAGTGGTTAGTGCACTGGCTTCCTAGCGCAGTGGTCTATGGTTCGATCCCCAGATGAGGCGGAAAATTTTTAGGCCACAAACGGCTCCTGGGTTGACCCAGCCCCAAATGGGTACCAGAGCTACTCTGGGAAGGTTAAGGCGACCGGCGTGATGCCGACCACATCACCCCTCGTGTGCCGACGGTCAAGATAATATGGGCCTAACACCATATTCCCAATATGCCTCAATGGGCGTGTAACGGGTTCCTTTACCTTTACCTTTTTTTATAAGCACAATTGTGATTGTCCCTATTTACAATGATTTGATAAATGTGATGCCACTTTCTCATATCGGCAGTTGTCCATATTATTTGGAATTGAAAAAATATATATCCTAATTATAACCCATCAGAGGTTGAACGGGATATTTTTCTTCATTAATTTAAATTTAAAAAAAATATTCTTGAAGTACCATACCAACTGGCGTAGGTGATCATGTCTTCTCTGTAACTTACTATGTCCATATCAATGCTGTTTTTGATTTCCATCCGCGCCATGGTGTTAAACTGACCAGTATCTTATCTCTTTGTTGTTTTTTTTTTTTTAAGACAAAGTATCCTGTTCAACCCTTGATGGGTTATAATTAGGATGTATAGTGAAGTAAATTCAAGATAATAATTTTGATTTGCGATATCTAAATATAGTATCTTCTTCCAACTCCACTCAGTCCAAATCGAGTAAATCAAAAACAGGGCAGTTATGAGAGACTTTAGTTTGTTTTTTTCGTTCATTTTTTTTATTGTTGTTGTTGTATTTGTTTGTTTTTGTTTTTTTAAACATAGCGGGGCTTACATAATAACAACCTCCAGCATGAGAATGGAGGTAGAGGCAGTCACTGCTGCCTTAAGATGGCTGTCTGAGACTTTATTAACAAAGGCAGTTATTGTATCAGACTCACAATCCATGCTTCGAAAGGTCCAAAATGGTTGACTTCGACATGAATGGAAAACCTCCATAGAAGCATCGAATCTTCAAGAAATGATATGGATCTACTGTCCTGGTGTGGTTAAGTGGGATATTATAAATATTTATAGGGGACTTAGTGTACTGACTGAGATCAGCTGTGAAGGTATCTGTATCTAATAGGTGTAGGGTGTTACAGATGACCTTACTTTGCTACCACATTTAGACCTCAGTCAGACTTATTCTGGGCTATTGTGATGACTACGTTGAATGTCTAGGGTTATGATAATGAAGAAGTGTAAGTCACAACAACAACAGACAGATAAATACTTTAATTAAAATCCACAACACCTTACAACACTGTGACAAGCACATACATATAACACTCTATAAGACTATCTTAAATGAGTCAAGTGTTAACTTTTAAAAATATGTATTAATTCCTTTCTTCTTCTTCTTCTTCTTGCGATCGCATCTTTGATGATTACACCGTCAGACGAGTTCTCATGATGAATTCGACTGTTGTTTGAAGTTCCTCTTTAACTCCATATAGCTTTGAGTTTAGTGTTGAGTCATTCGGCCAGTATATCTTTCTTAACTGGTCATACAGAGGACAGTCCTGTAGAATATGCTCAGCAGTTTGTTCGTTTAATCCACATGTGCACAGTGGTGAAGCAGACAATCGTAGCTTGTGCATGTGTTTATTCAGTTTGTTATGCCCTGTCCTGAGTCGAAAAATAGTTATCTGTCCCTGCCGGTCGAGTGTGTGATAGTCGTCTTTGGGTTGGTTCTGTTCTCTTCTGATAGTCTGGATAGCTCTCTTTTTCTCAAAGTATGTGACTTCATTATCTTCTTGTTCACATTCTCCTCCCTTTTTTGCAAGTTTATCTGCCTTTTCATTTCCGGGTACACCACAATGAGATGGTACCCACTGAAGTATGGTTCTCTTTTTGGCAGCTACCTTGTTTAGTTCATTTCTCATAATTCCTTTCAATATTAGATATCCTGATTCAACTACAGAGTGAATCAGGAATCACAATCAAATGTAATCACACGTTGTATGTACACAATTTATACATATGATCTTTGTCCTGACATATAATATTATTACAATATGTGTGTAAGTTGTGATGTAGTACTATGAGGTAATACTGGCTTTTAAAGCTAGGTTGTTGTTTGTCATCATGACTTTATGTGTTTGATACTGGTGGAAATAATATTGGAAAGGTTCACAGTTTCTTTTTATTTGAAAGTAAATAACTGTTCCTCTTGATTTAATGTACAGTTAATTTTAGAGGGGGGTACACAAGATTGAGCTGCTCTGGCCAACGTAATCTTATCTTCTGTGTGGGCGGCAGGAAAACTGTCTCCTCTGCTCGCTTGCTTCTCAGTTTTCTTGAAAAACAACACTGGTCGATATCTTGAACAAGGAGTATGCTACCAGCCTCGGGATTCAGCAAAACTCAGACCAGGTGCTGCTTTAATATTTCAGTACCACGGTCCCACAATTCATGGAAATATTAAACAAGTACGTTGACTGGCGATGAGTTATGGCACAATTCCGATCTGCCTCTGTCCCAGGCTTTTATTAGAAAATATGAGCTGGTTCTCAACGCACTTGCTTCTCAATAAGTTTATTTTCAAAAGGTGGCCCTGAACAGACGCTTATAATTGACTATATCAAATGGTCTAGCCAATGAGACCATGTTTACAAAAGCCTTTGAAAAAATTTACCCTTCCTACCGTTTCTATTAACAACCAAAAATAGTATCTGCAATCGACTAATCATGTTTCGCCTTACATATTATTCTAGCCAATCAAATCGGATTTAACGTGTTGGCCTCATTTCCTCTAAAGCAGTGTCCAAACACGCCATTATGAGCAAATATGATCCTGTGTTGTCAGACAACACCACTATAGTATTTTGGCTATAATTTGTTAATTACTAGACTATTTGCATAACACCTAACATATTCTTTGTCAGCAAGTCCTAAGGCACCCAAATATATAAGTTTAATGGGGCCAAGTGGCTTCGTTACAAATATGTACAATGGGTGGGTTTGAAAAAAAAATCGAAAAAAGGTGATTCGTCTTACGAGGACAAAAGACAAAGAAAGTAGTCTACGTTACGGCCACAAGGCCTTCGTCAGGAAAAGAAAGAAAGTGAAGGCTAGATAGGAGACATAAGAACTTAAAGAAATATAAAAATAAATAATAATAAAAATAAAATCTAGGTACTTCCATGAAGGCGAAGCATGGCTGAAAATGAAATGCTACAGAAGGATGTTGAGAATACCCTGGACAGAAAAAAAGACCAACAGAGAAGTTCTGCACTCACTTTCTTTCTTTTCCTGACGAAGGCCTTGTGGCCGTAACGTAGACTACTTTCTTTGTCTTTTGTCCTCGTAAGACGAATCACCTTTTTTCGATTTTTTTCAAACCCACCCATTGTACTCCACGTCTTACCGCAGTTCCCCTCAACTTCCTCGATTTTTTGTTACAAATATGTATTAATCTAGGATAGTCGTGTAATTGTTTTTTTATTTATTGTCTTAGAACCGCCACCTGTTTTGCCTTTTCGACTGTTCTGTCAGTATAAAGTCAGGATTTCAGACATAAAACAGTATTGTGTCATGTTTCCTAATAAGCATTAAACATGTTTTCAAAACCTAACCGTGTATTGGTAGTGTTTTTTGTCCCTGTTTATTTGAAAAAGAAATCAAGCCTGCATGCCTTTCGCGTGGGTGGCATTAATTTTTATATCGCGAGACGACGTGGTAGCATTGCATGCGTTCCTCCGTACATCTCTCTCTCTCTCTCTCTCTCTCTCTCTCTCTCTCTCTCTCTAAGCCCGTCTGTCTTTTCGTTGTGTAGTGTATAAAATGACATTAATGTAATATTAATCTGGGTCATTACGCAGTGTGCGTATCTCAAGGTTTTCTAAGAAACACAGTACCAGTTTTATTTTTGGAAACGCGTGTAGTTGATGCAGTAGGCTTTACTAGCAAACGTGAAAGCGTTACAATTATGCAGACGGAGCATAAAAAGGGGTTTTCTTGTTTAGCTAGTATGACGTTCTATAACATAGGCGTACGCTATTGTGACCGCACTGTTCTTTTACCATTCTTCTTTCCTTTTATTGAATTACTTCGTTAGGCTTTACATTTACTTTCTAATTTATATATGTGGATTAGAATTTCTCACGACACCTGGTCATGCCGGGGTACGTGGCAATGAAAGAGATGACAGACTAGCTTCAAGAGCACCCATAAAAGGTGCATTGGCCATGGATAAGGAAGAAATACTGAGGGCAATTCATGTTCGTCTATTAGAGAATGACACTGAAATCGATGAATCATCAAGGTATTTGGCATCAAATGTAAGACCAGCAGGGATGGACGTATGAGAGGACTCATCCGCCGTGTAAACAACCAGTGCACAACAGGAACAATTAGCATTCATACCCTTCGACATTTGCTGAGGGAGACTGAGCACCTATGGGTTTGCCCGGAGTGCAATGACGTCGATTCTGATTAACATTAAATCAAAAATGTAAAACTGTGTGAATGAATGAGTGTGTGGGACCCAAAGACGCAGCAATAGAGAATGCAGTCAGCGACCCATAGCTTGACTGCTTGCGTCAGGGTCAGCGAACCAGAGCTGACCAAGACCCTACTCCACCTCCACGTGGTGGTCCTGGAAACAGGCTGCATCACTGCAGTCTGGCTGAGAGAGTAGAGATCGAAGAGGGAAGGCAAACCCGGTCCCCAAAAAATGCCGTGCTGAAGTCGGATGTGTCGGCCGAAAGGCGCAGATATCGCAGCTCCGGTGTAAACAGACACAACGCAACCAACGTCCTTATCAGGACGAACGAGGAAGAAGAAGAATGAGTGTGTGCCTTTCCAAAAACAAACAACGAAATATAATTTAATATAATTCGCCGTTCCATGTTCCTCCCGCAACAGTATTTCCTAACCATCCTGTTCCAGATCTTCCTCTCTGCATCTTTTGCCCTCGGTTGTTCGCGTTGTCTCTACGTTCTCAAACACAGCCCCCCCCCCCCCCCCCCCCCCCCCCGCATATTAAAATCTGAAAGGATACATTCGTTTAAGATTTTCAAGGATCGTACACGTAAATGATATCTATCTATGGAATTGAAAATTCCCAGTAACAAGGAACTTCTCAGACTACAGCTGTGAAAAGGCTATTGCAAAATAGAAGAACCCTACTGTGCAGAATGACTTCAAGACAATAATATAGAACATTTCTTGTTAAAATGTAAATGGTATGAAGAACTGAGAATCCCAAAATTAGATGATTCACAGGCTTCAAATTTACCCATAAATATAAAAGAGGTGTTAAGAATAGACAGACCTAGGGAGCTGCATTAAATAGTCAAACAGTATTTAACAAGAACAATCGTAATTGGGAAGGTGAAGGTTTGGTGATGTTCTTATAAAACATTTGACTAATTACAAATGAAAGTCAATTAAATATCTAACTAAACATCCCAGGCCTTTACACCGCCTCCCTGTTTATTTTTGTTTAGTGTTTTTTGTTTCCCTATTTTGGTTTTGTTTTGTTTTATCTCTTTTTTGTTTAGTTTTGTTTCTACATGCATGCAAAATTGATAATTTTGATTTGCCCTATTTACATTGTATTGAACAGGAAATGTGAATACCACTTTCACGTATCGGCAATTATTCATATTATTTGGAACTGAAGACAATATATATCCTAAGTATAACCCATCAGAGGTTGAGTGGGATATTTTTCATCATTAAATTAAAAAAAAACCTCCCTTTGTAAATAATATGCGACAAATAAATTATGCTTCCTGTATTGTTTTGTTTATTTAAAGACAACGTTTTCTGTTCAACACTGGATGGGTTATAATTAGGATATAAATATGTAGTAAATTCGAGATAATAAAATATGATTTCCGATATCTAAATATAGTATCGTCTCCCCCCCCCCCCCCTCTTTTCATTCAGTCCAAGTGCAGAAAAATCAAAACTGTAAAATTGTGTGAATGTATGTGTAGTGGTATTGATGGTATTGTATGATGATGATGGTACTACATGTAAATTGTATGAGGCCAGCTGTGAAGGCTCCTGAGATAAAATGTAATTGAGAATTGTCAGAAGGCCTTTCTTGCTACCACTACGACCTCACACTTAATTTTTTTTTAATGAATGTAGCTGCGTAAAGTGTCTAGGGTTATGATGTGTACTGTGGTGTGATAGTTATAAATATACCCATAGATATTTAACAAGACTAATAAGATTAACAAGTGTTACAATACACTGAACTAACTCACGTGTGTAAAGTTTTTGATATAATTATATTACATTTATTTGTTCTGGATCAAGTTTTATTTTGACCAGAACTTGTTTTAAAAGAAGGATTTAAAATTTATAAAAATTATGCATGGAATGTTACATAATAAATGCAAAAGTGAACATATTTAAGTACTAGAATAGTTAGTTTTATTAAAATGTTCTGGTAGTCAGCTACTAGGGAGGATATTTATTGTCTGTGCTGTTGGGGTGGTCTCATCACACCTGTCTATATTGACTACACAGTGTCCAGAAAATGGTGGGAATTTTTATGGGGTATCTGCAACTAAATGGGGTTGGTGAATATCCAGCAGACCAGAGGCTCACTCATCTGGTATTTGTAGCTCTGGTGCTGAAATCAGGCGGTCCCACCTCTCCGTGCTGGCGGGCACTAATGGTGGTCTCTGTCACGAGGACTGCACAGATACACTTGTGTAAATCACCACCCGAATAGATACTTCTTCGTTGACGACAGAAACTCGCAGCTCTGCAATCAAAGTATGGGCCATGTGTCAAAATCTATTCTCTACCCACGTCTGGACACCACACTGACACAACAACCACATTATACAGACAGGTCAGATCTCTCTGACCAAACAGCACAGTTACCATGGTGGGTTTACATCCGATAGATCCTCCCAGACTATAGATTCTGAAAAATAATTATTAGTTTTCTACCCTAAAAGAGGATAGGTAATATGTTTCCTTATTCTCAACTCTTGATCTGTCTTGCATAATCCTTGCTGGTGTTTAGGTACATTGTTAGTCCCTAGACCCTGACTTGGGCGGGGGGTCTAGAGCAAAATCCCTACTTGTTTGTAAGGCTAGATTATGATATGGCAGTATCAAATCACTCGAACATGAAACAATATTCAAAATATATAAAGAAATAATTTCAATCTTACCAGATTATGAATAATTAACACAGAAGTGCTAGCAAAACTCAGCTGAGCTGCTGGCTATAGGATGGCGTCCCTAAATTTAACTCACTGTCTTTCATATGGGAAAACACCACACTTTAAAATCTGTGTCTAACACTGAACAATTATTGAAGAATGACCCCAAATGCGCTCTGAGCGCTAATGATATGATTGTCTGTGGCCAATCACTGCCGAGGTTTATTTTTAATTTCAAATTTCCTCACTAAAGTCATTTCAGTCAAGCTTCAGTCACGTATGGATGGTTATCTGTTAGTCTGTCCGTCTCTACTTGTGTTTCTACAAAATTGTGCTCGATTTTTGACCCAACCGTTCTCTCCCCTTCAAATTTTTTGTTGTAAAAAGTTATATTTAGACACAGCTACCACCAATGTCCCTTCACTTCTATGCCAAGTAAATTTGAACATCTGTGTCCAAGGTCGTGTTTTTGTGTGCAAATAACCACACTTTTTAGATTCAATTCAGTCTGTCGATGATGTGAACTACACTGTCTTTTGTCATTATTTTCAATATTATCTATCCGTCTGTAAAATTAAGACCATATTCGTTCACTGCTCAGAATAGGCCATCTGGCCAGCTAATTTTTATATTCCTAACATTAATATTAAGAAAAATTTACTTTTTAATTTTTTGTAATTTTTTCAGACATCTGCGTTCTTCCGCTCAAATTCAAATCAAGCGCTTGGTATCCCAAAACGTCCAATTCCGTCCCCCGTGTCAATTTGGGGGACTTGAATTTTTTTACTTTCATCCATTTCCCCCCCCCCCCCCCCAATTGCGTCTCTTTAGCCTTTCCAGTCATATTTTTTTCCTTTTGATACTCCGTTCCCCTCCGGTCTAGCAAGTCAATTTTTATGGGGGATGATGACCCGCGGTCTAGGCGATCATGTACATCAGCAGCCTACGCATTATGTTTTTATCCTTAAATGTTATCCTTGGAGGAATTTTACCGTTGTATCTCTGTCAATTTCACTACACATCTCCCCACCTGAAAACATGCCTATGGCAAGTTCCAAAACCAGCGATACACATAGGTAAAATTACTCCTCCCGTCTGCCATTACTCTAATTTTGATCACAGGGGTGCCGACTGAGGAAATCTGCACCGACATTCAATTTGCCTGGGATATATTGGATACTAAACTGATAAGGTTGAAGCAATAAAGACCACCTCAGCAATCTTGCGTTTTCATGCTTAGCCTGAGACAAGAACACGAGAGGCTGATGATCCGTCTCCACCACAAATGTCCTACCATACAGATAGATTTGAAACTTCTTTATTGCCCAGATTAATGCTAAACATTCTTTTTCGCTTGTGGAGTATCCTTGTTCCGCCTTATTCAATTTGCGGCTTGCATAAGCGACTGGTTTCAGTTCCCCATCAGGTGAAGATGATCTTTGCAACAAAGCCCCTCCAAGTCCTACATTACTTGCATCGGTTCTTAAGACAAAGTCCTGTGTCAAATCAGGCAGTTTGAGAATAGGCTTGCTAGTGAGTTTTTCCTTTAACTCTTGGAACGCTAATTCACATTGTGCAGTCCAAATAATTTTATCTGGAAGTCCCTTGCGAGTCAGATCAGTCAGAGGAGCACAAATGGCGTTAAAATTTTTGATGTATTTCTGATAAAATCCGCATAACGACACGAATGATCGCACGTCCTTTTTGGTTTGCGGCCTAGGTGCTCTCTGCAGTTTTTCCAAGTTCTTAGGATCAGGGGTCATATTACCCTGATATACAGTGTGCCCCAAGAATTCCAACTCTTTGCATCCAATACAACATTTTGTTGGCCTAGCAGTTAAGTTCGCCTCCCGAAGTCTATCAAACAACATCTCCAGAGCTTCAATGTGTTCTTCAAATGTCTCTGTGGCGACGAGTATATCATCCATGAAATTCGTGATACATGGGTTATTCAGGGGGTCCAACAATTTTCGCATCATCCTTGAAAACACACTCGGAGCATTTTTCAGTCCGAATGGTAGCATATTGAATTCATAATGTCCATCCGAAGTGCTAAAAGCCAAATAAGGTCTCACTTCAGGCTTCACTGGGATCTGGTAATAGCCTTTACTAAGATCCACTTTTGAAAAGTATTTTGCCTTGTTCAGTCTGGCAAATAGCTGTTTTGTGTCTGGTAATGGATCCACTTGTCCTTCTGTGACAGCATTCAGTTTCCTGTAATCTATGCACAGTCTGTGTTCCCCAGACGGTTTCCTCAACAAAACGACACTAGAACTAAAAGATGATTCACTGTGCGAAATAATCCCCTCCTTCAATAAATAATCTATTTCTTCCTTTAATGCCTTCTCCTTCGCGAACGGAATAGAATAGGCTCTCATACAGATTGGGTTTGAGTCTACCAGTTTCATGTCATACTGTAGCAAATTTGTATGGCCTGGTTTATCTGTTAATACATCTGTATGTTCCTCCAGAACTTGTTGAACTCTCTCCCTCTGGTTTTTAGTCAGGTGCTTACTGACTTTTACCTGTGCTGCTGTTTCACAAGGATGTAATGGGTATTCATGTGAGGTGAGTGGTTCTTTTTGCATCTGGGTTGCAATAGCCAAGGTCAATAAGGGGGTGCTTTCCTGGAGTGGTCTGTCCAGATACTTCTTTAACAGGTTTACATGATAAACTTTTTCCTTCCCCTTTTTGTCAATTTTATAGTTTGTTCTAGACACCTTCTCTAGAACCGTATATGGACCTTGCCAACCAATTTGTAATTTATTCTGGCTTCCCAGTAGTAGAAGCAGCACCTTCTCTCCGACTGCCAGTTCCCTGTCCTTTGCCTTCCTATTAAAATATGCTGCATGTTTCTTCCTGGCTTGTTTCAAATTATCATTTGCCAGTTTCCATCCAGCTTTCAAACGAGTGGTCAGTTCGTTCACATATTGATAAGATGAGGTAACAGTCTCTTCCGCCTTCTCATCTGTCCAGGTCCTTAATAGGGCCTCTAATGGACCTTTTATTGGCCTCCCAAATAGCAGAGTTGCGGGAGCCATCCCGGTTGAACTATGTGGTACCTCCCGGTACGCAAACAATGCGGCGGGCAGGAATTGATCCCACAGATCCGGTTTTTCGTGTGCCAGCTTTCTCAGGATAGAAATGAGAGTCCCATTGAACCTCTCTACCTGGCCGTTCCCTTGTGGATGGTACGGACTACAATGAAAGTGCCTGGCTTGAAATAGCTTAAAAACTTCTTCCGTTAGTTTCCCCTTGAACTGAGAACCATTATCCGTCAAGATTTGATGCGGGAATCCTAATCGGGTAAATATTGTAAGTAGTGCCTCTGCTACATGTTTTGAATCAATTGATGGCAGGGCTACCGCCTCTCCCCACATAGAACAAGTGTCCACCAGAGTAAGGATGTAACTGTTCCTCCTCTTGGTCCGAGTGAGAGGTCCTACAATATCCACTGCAACCCTCTCAAAAGGTGTTCCCACTATGGGCATTTCCCCTAGAGTTGCAGGGGCAGTCCAGTGCTTTGGAGCTACCCTTTGACATTCTGGGCAGGATTTGACATATCTTTTTATATCCTCCGTTATCCCTGGCCAGAAGTAATGACAAGCTATACGCTGTCCTGTGGCGCTGATCCCCATGTGACCACTGAAGGGGATTGCATGTCCGAGTTCCATCACTTTCTCTCTATATGCAATGGGAAGAACCAGCTGGTTGTGACCATTTGTTCCAGTTCCGGCCTTCCTGTATAAGAGTTTGTTCTTCATGAAATATTCCCCCTTGCTCGGAGGTGTGTGGCATTTGGGCAATTTTTTAAAACAGGGCTTGAGTGTCCTATCCTCAGCCTGCGCCTTCCTCATCTCCTCTGGATGAGCGTTTATAGGTTCACCTTCTTCCTCCTTCTTCTGTGACCTGGTCTGCACTGTCGCCATGATCACAGGTTTCTCGGGATTCCCCAAGAAGACGTATCTACACCCCAATATCAGAGGGTAGATTGGTTCATCTATCACTGCTGCTCTGATTTCTCCTTCCACATAGCGAGCTTTCACCGTTATCCTTGCGATGGGAAGTGTCATGAGTGGTATGTCCTTAGTCGCCCCTTGTATTTCCACTGTTTCTGTGGTATACTGACTTGGGTCCACTAGGCTAGACTTCACAACTGAATCATAATCCAAACCTGTATCATAAAGGCACCTTATGGTGACCCCATTACAAATAACATCCTCACAAACTGGGGGGTGATAAGGTTCCTGTTGTCCCTTAGGATTAACCTTTAATCTTTGCGTCCCCGACTTCATTGCAGCAATGTTTGAAGGTTTCCTTCTACAAAATTCGGTGTTATGGTTATCCTTCTTGCACCATTTACACCATCTTTTTCCTTGGTTCAACGGTTTTCTTTCATTGAACTTTTGGTCATTGAACTGTGAGTTTCTGTCGCGATAGTCATTTCTTGGCCGCTCAAAATTTGTCCTACCTTTATTTCCCTGCTCTCTATTATCAAATTTATTAAATTGCTGTGGAGCTTTAAAATTGTCTATGTGCTTCTTCTTAGCACCACTTACCTCTGCCTGGGCTGCCTGATACCTCTCAGCAACATTTAAAATTTCCCCCAACTTCTCTGCACCTTGTTCCATGAGAAATTTTCTCATGTCTGGAGCCATGGACTCTCTCAATTGTTCAATCATGATCATTTCTTTAAGATCTTGGGTCTTCCCCAGAGCCGTCCATTTCTCCAAATAGGTTTCTAGTCTGGCAGAGAATTGGTGGTATGTCTCCCCAGACAACAGTTTGGCATTTCTAAATCTCTTACGATAAAATTCACCATTCTTCTCGTACCTTAATAACAAAGCCTGCTTTAACATGTCATAATTGTCTTGGTCTTCCCTGTTCATTTTGGCAAATACTTCATAAGAAGCACCCCTCAATCCCTGTGATAGCTTTAAACTCCACCTCTCTCTCTCTAACCCATATGTAGTAGCTAATAACTCAAAACGTCCCAGGTACCCCTCTATGTCATCGTCTTTCTCAACAAAATGGTCTAAATGAAACCCCATAGCTGAGTTTGAGGCTCCCATACTGGGCGTAGCATCTGAGGCAAAAGGGCTGGCACCATTTTCAGGGGCCGGGCCTTGTAATTCCAGCTCCCTTAGTCGTAATTCGTGCTCCCTCTGCAACCTTCTATCTTCAGCCTCCCTTTCGGCCTTTTTATCTTCTGCCTCCCTTTCGGCAGTCAACCTTTTTTCCTCTGCCTCCCTTTGCTGTCGTTTTTCTTCTGCCTCAATCTGCAGCCTCTTAATTTCTCTATCAGCCTCAATTTGTAACCTCTTCTCTTCAGCTACCTTTCTATCTTCCCTTTCAATATATTTATCACATTCAGTCGTTACGTATTGAATTAAAATTTGACCATCCATCCCCATCTCCTTTGCAGTGAGCACAGCAGCTGATCTAAACTTTGCTAGCTCAGCCATACTTTTTAGACAATATAATAATATATAAGCTAAATCTCTAACCAGTAAATACACTAAGTACTTCTAATTACTATAGTCTAACTAATTCTAACTAACCAGTTAACTAATTAATTATTACTGGCTGCGAAGATTCACCAACTTTTATCCGCAGGGACACTTTTAATTTTAAAGGAAATTTTACAGTTTATTTCCCTACTTTTATTTCTCCCACCAGGAGATCTCAATATTACTGTTGGGCTAATTATCCCGGACGAGCCCCCAATATATGTAGTGGTATTGATGGTATTGTATGATGATGATGGTACTACATGTAAATTGTATGAGGCCAGCTGTGAAGGCTCCTGAGATAAAATGTAATTGAGAATTGTCAGAAGGCCTTTCTTGCTACCACTACGACCTCACACTTAATTTTTTTTTTTAATGAATGTAGCTGCGTAAAGTGTCTAGGGTTATGATGTGTACTGTGGTGTGATAGTTATAAATATACCCATAGATATTTAACAAGACTAATAAGATTAACAAGTGTTACAATACACTGAACTAACTCACGTGTGTAAAGTTTTTGATATAATTATATTACATTTATTTGTTCTGGATCAAGTTTTATTTTGACCAGAACTTGTTTTAAAAGAAGGATTTAAAATTTATAAAAATTATGCATGGAATGTTACATAATAAATGCAAAAGTGAACATATTTAAGTACTAGAATAGTTAGTTTTATTAAAATGTTCTGGTAGTCAGCTACTAGGGAGGATATTTATTGTCTGTGCTGTTGGGGTGGTCTCATCACACCTGTCTATATTGACTACACAGTGTCCAGAAAATGGTGGGAATTTTTATGGGGTATCTGCAACTAAATGGGGTTGGTGAATATCCAGCAGACCAGAGGCTCACTCATCTGGTATTTGTAGCTCTGGTGCTGAAATCAGGCGGTCCCACCTCTCCGTGCTGGCGGGCACTAATGGTGGTCTCTGTCACGAGGACTGCACAGATACACTTGTGTAAATCACCACCCGAATAGATACTTCTTCGTTGACGACAGAAACTCGCAGCTCTGCAATCAAAGTATGGGCCATGTATCAAAATCTATTCTCTACCCACGTCTGGACACCACACTGACACAACAACCACATTATACAGACAGGTCAGATCTCTCTGACCAAACAGCACAGTTACCATGGTGGGTTTACATCCGATAGATCCTCCCAGACTATAGATTCTGAAAAATAATTATTAGTTTTCTACCCTAAAAGAGGATAGGTAATATGTTTCCTTATTCTCAACTCTTGATCTGTCTTGCATAATCCTTGCTGGTGTTTAGGTACATTGTTAGTCCCTAGACCCTGACTTGGGCGGGGGGGTCTAGAGCAAAATCCCTACTTGTTTGTAAGGCTAGATTATGATATGGCAGTATCAAATCACTCGAACATGAAACAATATTCAAAATATATAAAGAAATAATTTCAATCTTACCAGATTATGAATAATTAACACAGAAGTGCTAGCAAAACTCAGCTGAGCTGCTGGCTATAGGATGGCGTCCCTAAATTTAACTCACTGTCTTTCATATGTGTCACGTAGGGTTTATATTCATTTAATTTCCTACATTTTCTTCCTATTTGTTCACCCAAATTCTCTCTTTTATTATCTCTGTATTTCATTTTTCCTGTATATTTTTCATCCATTCGTTTTGCGAATACTATTCTCATATAATTCGCAAACTTTACCTTTTTCCTTTCTCTTAAACTGAGAATCGCGCTAGGACGATATTACGTAGATGTCAGGGCGTCAGAAGGCGTGATAAGTCGGTTCGCTGAACACAGGACGTAGCAAATCGTCTACATTCTCACCGAGCGCGCGAGCTTCTTCTCGGCATTAGTCCCGGTGAGGTGTGATACTTTACATCTGCACCGGGCAGTATCCAGACATTTGGCTGGAAAATCCCAAACTGACACGGCGCTCACTTGGGCAATGGAGTCAGGCTGTCTGGGATTTGAAACTGACACGCGTACATCGTGGTCAGTAGGTGACAGTTACGACACGCGTTAAGCGGACGTAAATGTTGGGAGTAGGGGAGATAATTTCGCTTGGCGAAATAAGTTTGGGCCCTTTGTCTGATTTTAAGATATTGGCCAAGTTTGAAACTTTAATTTCATTCTCGCTCATAGACTCCACAGTAGATAGGTCGCTCGAAAAAACAGAATAGCTGTTAGCGAAGATCTCAGTTTGTTTCGGCAATTTGTCGAACTTCTAGACTTCCAGAAATATTTTCAGCAATTTTATTCTTAAGTTGTGCGACTACCTGTAATTCTGTGGTTGAGGTAATTAATATGATAGATATATAGATTGTGTGAGTGTTAAAGTGTTAAATCGCTTAATTCATTTTAATCTATTTCTTTAGCGCAGAAGAGAAATAAAGTGGTAGGCTATTATATTTTCTAGGGAAGCATTCAGTGGAAAGCAGACTAATTAAAATTTCTAGCTTATAACGGCAATTGTAGCTATTTATAAATTTAATTTAACTGCTAATACTCAGTCGAGTGTATTTTTCTAAACTAACGTATAAACTCTAGAATCCAGCCTCATGAATGATGACGGGATACGCACGTGTTCCTAATTTATGAGGAGTGCTGATTTTTAAATATAACTTACGTCACGGGAAGTTTAAATGATAAGCAAAGCTCTCTGCTTGCAAGTTTAAATGTAAGTTATAACCAGTTCAGATTCTGTGTATTATATATATGTGTTATTTTTCCTCCACACAGTGAAAGTTTTGGGGTGACCCTAACTTTACCAGCACCTAGTAGTAGTTTCCATACTTGTGAAGAAATAGACAGTCCTTATTTTGAACCACGTGGGTTTTCTCAAGTAACACTGATCTGACGGTGCAAGTTAGACAGAAATACTAATATCCCTATAACGGGTTTTCAAAGACTGTAATGATAAATACTGGACCTTGGAGCCAGCACTTAATTTCTTCTAGAAACTCTATATAATTTGCTGCCTGGCGGCGTGAATATTAACAATCATTTCCCGACTAGATTATATCTTGTGGACAAATCTGTGGTGTGACTAAAGTGAATCCTATACTGAGGGAAGGCACCGACCTGACATTCATCATTTTTTTAGAAACCTACGCTATTGACACTGTGCTCTGTTAACTCCCGCGCCTGGAATAATTGTTAGGTGACTTAATCAGACATTTGAACAAATTTGCATACCCAAGTAGTCGTTCCCGGAGACTCCAAGTTAAACAGGTCTTTTGGAACTGGGGACTTCTTGGCAGTAGACTGCATTTTTTGAGTCTGTGTGAAAATCTAAAATCAATGTGTTCCAAGAGGCAGCAAGCAAAGTCGTGAGTACTAGTGTGAGAAGCCATGGCGGAATGAATGAGTGTACGCTGGTTTGAGTGATATTTTTCACTATTATATCTTTGACACCCTGTTGCTGTCCTATTTTTTTTTTTTCAATCTGCATAATTTGTTGCTAAGGCTAGAGTTCTTGTGTTTTTGTCTTAGGTTAAATCAGATTTTTTTTTTCAAACTCTGTGCATATAATTACGAGATAAAACAAAGAAAACTCTTAGACTCAAACCCTATGTATCTGTGACTCGGGCGCCATCATCTGTTCTCTTAACGGGGCCGGGCTAAACCTAGAGTTAACACTATAACGGGGCTATCATCCTTGCAACATTTCCTTGTTTTTTTTTATGACTATGTGTATATGTATTTTCCTTGATGTACTTTCTTTGATGTTGTGAGCCGATTTTTCCTGATAATAAAATCGCTCTTGAACTTAATAATCGTGTTTGGTCAGCTCGTTCTAGATAAATATATATATCATTGTTATAGTTTTCCCACGTCTGTGTGTTTACCTGTCGTCACGTGTATGTGCGTGCCTGTGAGTGATAGAAATATACGTAATATGTATATTGGTGTAGTCTGTCTGACGCTGTAACAACTGTTGTAGAAGATAGGTGAGAGAGAGAAGAATTCTTTTCGCTTTCAGAGACAGCCACTATATCAAATCTATCATCTCACGTGTGTGGAAATTCTATTACCTTTCACTAACTCTCACTGAGTCTATCACCTATTCAAACCTATTCAGAAGGGACCAAACCTAGTCTTAATTCTCCTATCGGAAATCTACGACAAATGGGTTCTCGTCCGTAGGATTTTTGAACTTAGAATAGGAAGACGAGTACGACAAATGAGGGCTCGTTTCCGGTCTTTGAACTTAGAATAGGAAGACGAGTACGACAAACGTGGACTCGTCTATCTGGATTTTGTATTTAAGATTCTGTATTCTGATATAGAGTAAGAGTGTGATGTCTTGTGAGTTGTGTATCTTTTTAAAAAAAAAAAATTACCCCCTAGACTAGCGATCTGTTTACGGGCGTGCTGACCACACAAACTAATAAGTTTTTTTTTTTCCACAGCATCTTTGAATAATATACATTTTGGTTACAGGTTGATTTTGTCGGGATATATGTTAACTGCTGATTGTAATACTAAATGCTGGTAAAGTGGTGAGTGTATAACATTCACTGGGTACTGAGGCAGAACGGCGTTTGAACTAAGTTAAGGAGTGTGTTTCGGACTTTTTGTCCAGATTAATTCCCTCCCTTACCCGATCTGACTTCAGGGGCGAACTTATAGTGGATTTTTAAAAAATTAAGGGATTATTTTTCTCTTTAATTTTTGCAATATTCTTTTGCTTTTCCACTGTAGCAACTTATTTTTCAGTTGTAATCTTAACTACCATTTATTTGGCGTAGTCGTGTTTTGCATTGAGTGCTTTATTGCCGATAATAGCAGCGATAGTTAGATTTTATTTTGGAGGAGGTATCCCAGGGTTAAGGATATCATCTTTTGATTTTTGGAATTTTTTTTCTCGTAAGTGGTAGGAACCAGGTTATTCTTTTTCCTATTTTCTTTCTCCACTAGTCTCAGTCACTGACATAATATGGCCGAGAGGGCAAAGCTTAGACAACTTCTCAGGGACGAAGCGAGAGAGGAGGGACTGGAAGGAGAAGAAGCGAAAGCTTTTGTCAGGGACGAACTTGAGAGATATGATGCGGAGAGGAAAGCAGCTGAAGCTAAAGAGGAAAAAGAAGCAGCGGAGAGGAAAGAAGCGGAAGACCGGCTTTACAGCAGAAGAAAATGGACGAGGAAATGGAAATTCGCAGGATGCAGCATGAGGAAAGAGAGAAGGAAAGACAGCACGAGAAGGAGAGGGAACAGAGACAGCACGAGTTGGCGCTTAAAACTCTTGAGTTCCAAAGTCGTGGTGCTGCCTCTACCTCCAGCAATGGAGAGTCTTCTCCTCATTCTTCCTTAACTGACCCTGCTAACACTCAATCTCTTCAACTAAATGCTATGTCTTTCACTCTTGAATCTTTTCCTTGTCCAAATGAGAAGATTGACACATGGTTAGAAAAATTTGAGAAAATTGCAACTCTGTACGGGTTAGAGAGGTCGCGTTGGAATATGAAACTTTCCCAGGCCCTAAAAGGTTCTGCTTATGATGTTTATTCTAAGCTGGAAAGTAGCCAACAAGACGACTACGATGTGTTGAAGAAAGCGTTACTGGAGCGCTTTGAAATGAACGCTCGCAAGTTTTTGCAACTGTTTCGCAACAGCCGGAAAGAGAATTCTGAAACTTTTCACCAGTTCTCATCTCGTCTTAAGGGATATCTAACAAAGTGCCTTGAGCTTTCGCAGCTCCCCTCTACCTATGAAGGTCTTGAGGAACTTGTTCTAACTGAACAAATAAAGAACACTTTGTCTGCTGATACCCGGAGATTTCTCGCTGAGCAGGGGGCAGAAAAACTTGAAGACATTTTGGAAAAGTCTGAGCGTTATCACAATGCGCTGGCTGAACTACCGGCCACAAAGCGGAAACCGACAGAGGAGCATTTTCGAAAACATAACCTAGAGCAATCTTCTCAGGCTTCTAACCAAAACAACAACCACAGAGAAACTGGACCTCAAAACCCCCCTCCTGAAAAATCCAAGTTCTACAAGAACAAGTACCCCAACCACCCCAAACAGTCTGATCAACCCGACCGCCCTACATGGCAGCGTAGCCAGAAAGGACAAGGTGGCAAAGGGAGAACCCCTGAGCACGGGACATATGATCAGACCGAGCACACCGAGCCGAAACGCATCGGATGCTTATTGACAGTCTCGCAAGGCGGAATTATTGACAGTGATTCCCAACCTGTTGGGGATAGACCCTCAACGCGAGGTACTGTTACTTTGAACGGTTCTCAAACTTCTTGCTTATTTGACACGGGGCTTTCTTACGATTGCATTGTTGCCAGAAACCTGGTTAAACCCGGTCAAGAGACAGGAGAGACCGTCAAACTTTGTGGAGTTCGTAAGAGTGATGCACCTACAGCGCTTCCCATCGCATTGGTGGAGATACACTCTGACTTTGTCAGAGGTGTGATCAAAGCGGCTGTTATGGATGATCCCATCTACCCAGTCATACTTGGCGGGAGATACGTGTGTATTGGGAAACCGGAAGAGCCGATTGTGGCAGCAGTAACTACAAGAGGGCAAACCAAGAAGGAACGGGAGCCTGCGCCAAATTTGTTACCTATGGAACTTAAAGAAGCGCAATACAAGGACCCTACTTTGGCACCCTGCTTTAGGAAACTGCCCATGGCTAAGGAACCCAAACAGCACGGGGACATTTTTTCTGAGGATGGCGTACTTTATCGGAGAACGGGCAAGCCTGACCAAGGTTACAACCAGCTCCTAGTACCGAAACAGTACAGAAGCCAAATCCTAGAAATGGGGCACTCTCTTCCCTTTAGCGGACATATGGGACAGAACGCCACAAACCAACGTATAACCACTCATTATTGGTGGCCAGGAGTGAATACTGATATTATCAGATATGTCAAATCCTGTGCCCAGTGCCAACGTGTACCACCCAAGCAACGGACCCCCCCAGTCCACATGGGTGAAATGCCAATAATGGGAACACCATTCGAACGGGTTGTGATCGACATTTTAGGGCCTTTCGAAAGGACTAAAAGAAGGAACAGGTTCATCCTGACCTTAGTCGATACATGCACTTTATGGGCAGAAGCTATCCCGCTAACATGCGCAGATGCCAAGCATGTCGCAGAAGCCTTCGTGCAGATTTTCACTCGGTTGGGATTCCCTCAGCAAGTGTTGACGGATAATGGATCTCCATACCGAAACCTGTTGATGGATGAGATCGTTAAGATCTTGAGGACCCAACACATCCACACTAAGCCATATACTCCGGCGGGAAATGGGCTCGTGGAACGTGCTAATGGAAACCTCACCATGATGCTAAGTAAGCTGGCACAAGTGAAACCTGAAGATTGGGATCTCTGTATTCCTGCAGCATTATTTGGCTACAGAGAATCTCCTCATACTTCCACAGGATTTCCGCCAGCTACACTCTTATTTGGCAGACCCATTAAGGGCCCGCTTGAAGCCTTACTTCAGTCTCTGACAGACGAGAAGGCGGATGAGACAGTCGTCTCAGCAAGTAAATATGTGTCGGTTTTAAAGGAAAGGTTGAAACTAGGGTGGGACCTAGCAACGACTAACTTTAAGCGAGCTCGCACAAAGCACGCTAACCGATACAGGAAAGTCGCGGAAGAGAGAGAACTGGAAGCAGGAGAGAAAGTTTTGGTGTTACTCCCTACCGAGAACAACCAACTGAAGATCGGATGGCAAGGGCCGTTTACCGTCCTGAAAAAGATTTCTAAGGCTAACTACCAGATCTCTATTGAAGGAAAGGAGAAGGTTTTCCATTTAAATCTCTTAAAGAGATACTTGGAAAAACCAGTGCCAACCTCCGACCATCTCCTGACGATCGCCAAAACTGACGAAGATGACGATAGTGGCAGGGATATTCCACCGCTATCACAGGAAATCTTTCAAAAATGTCAGAAGCGGCGACGCTCTTTCAAGCGCGCATATGAGACATTCCAGGGGAAGGAAACTTTGAGGAGTGGACTTGAGTAGGAATTGGACAGAGATGGAGGGGGAAGAGGAGAGGGAAGAAGACAGACACCCCGAAGCTACGGTTATAGGAAATTAAACTCCATAACGTAGACATGGAGTGCTTCCATATCTTAAAGGGGGGAGGCTCTGTCACGTAGGGTTTATATTCATTTAATTTCCTACATTTTCTTCCTATTCGTTCACCCAAATTCTCTCTTTTATTATCTCTGTATTTCATTTTTCCTGTATATTTTTCATCCATTCGTTTTGCGAATATTATTCTCATATAATTCGCAAACTTTACCTTTTTCCTTTCTCTTAAACTGAGAATCGCGCTAGGACGATATTACGTAGATGTCAGGGCTGCAGGGCGTCAGAAGGCGTGATAAGTCGGTTCGCTGAACACAGGACGTAGCAAATCGTCTACATTCTCACCGAGCGCGCGAGCTTCTTCTCGGCATTAGTCCCGGTGAGGTGTGATACTTTACATCTGCACCGGGCAGTATCCAGACATTTGGCTGGAAAATCCCAAACTGACACGGCGCTCACTTGGGCAATGGAGTCAGGCTGTCTGGGATTTGAAACTGACACGCGTACATCGTGGTCAGTAGGTGACAGTTACGACACGCGTTAAGCGGACGTAAATGTTGGGAGTAGGGGAGATAATTTCGCTTGGCGAAATAAGTTTGGGCCCTTTGTCTGATTTTAAGATATTGGCCAAGTTTGAAACTTTAATTTCATTCTCGCTCATAGACTCCACAGTAGATAGGTCGCTCGAAAAACAGAATAGCTGTTAGCGAAGATCTCAGTTTGTTTCGGCAATTTGTCGAACTTCTAGACTTCCAGAAATATTTTCAGCATTTTTTATTCTTAAGTTGTGCGACTACCTGTAATTCTGTGGTTGAGGTAATTAATATGATAGATATATAGATTTTGTGAGTGTTAAAGTGTTAAATCGCTTAATTCATTTAAATCTATTTCTTTAGCGCAGAAGAGAAATAAAGTGGTAGGCTATTATATTTTCTAGGGAAGCATTCAGTGGAAAGCAGACTAATTAAAATTTCTAGCTTATAACGGCAATTGTAGCTATTTATAAATTTAATTTAACTGCTAATACTCAGTCGAGTGTATTTTTCTAAACTAACGTATAAACTCTAGAATCCAGCCTCATGAATGATGACGGGATACGCACGTGTTCCTAATTTATGAGGAGTGCTGATTTTTAAATATAACTTACGTCACGGGAAGTTTAAATGATAAGCAAAGCTCTCTGCTTGCAAGTTTAAATGTAAGTTTTAACCAGTTCAGATTCTGTGTATTATATTATATGTGTTATTTTTCCTCCACACAGTGAAAGTTTTGGGGTGACCCTAACTTTACCAGCACCTAGTAGTAGTTTCCATACTTGTGAAGAAATAGACAGTCCTTATTTTGAACCACGTGGGTTTTCTCAAGTAACACTGATCTGACGGTGCAAGTTAGACAGAAATACTAATATCCCTATAACGGGTTTTCAAAGACTGTAATGATAAATACTGGACCTTGGAGCCAGCACTTAATTTCTTCTAGAAACTCTATATAATTTGCTGCCTGGTGGCGTGAATATTAACAATCATTTCCCGACTAGATTATATCTTGTGGACAAATCTGTGGTGTGACTAAAGTGAATCCTATACTGAGGGAAGGCACCGACCTGACATTCATCATTTTTTTTTAGAAACCTACGCTATTGACACTGTGCTCTGTTAACTCCCGCGCCTGGAATAATTGTTAGGTGACTTAATCAGACATTTGAACAAATTTGCATACCCAAGTAGTCGTTCCCGGAGACTCCAAGTTAAACAGGTCTTTTGGAACTGGGGACTTCTTGGCAGTAGACTGCATTTTTTGAGTCTGTGTGAAAATCTAAAATCAATGTGTTCCAAGAGGCAGCAAGCAAAGTCGTGAGTACTAGTGTGAGAAGCCATGGCGGAATGAATGAGTGTACGCTGGTTTGAGTGATATTTTTCACTATTATATCTTTGACACCCTGTTGCTGTCCTATTTATAATTTTTTTTCAATCTGCATAATTTGTTGCTAAGGCTAGAGTTCTTGTGTTTTTGTCTTAGGTTAAATCAGATTTTTTTCAAACTCTGTGCATATAATTACGAGATAAAACAAAGACAACTCTTAGACTCAAACCCTATGTATCTGTGACTCGGGCGCCATCATCTGTTCTCTTAACGGGGCCGGGCTAAACCTAGAGTTAACACTATAACGGGGCTATCATCCTTGCAACATTTCCTTGATTTTTTATGACTATGTGTATATGTATTTTCCTTGATGTACTTTCTTTGATGTTGTGAGCCGATTTTTCCTGATAATAAAATCGCTCTTGAACTTAATAATCGTGTTTGGTCAGCTCGTTCTAGATAAATATATATATCATTGTTATAGTTTTCCCACGTCTGTGTGTTTACCTGTCGTCACGTGTATGTGCGTGCCTGTGAGTGATAGAAATATACGTAATATGTATATTGGTGTAGTCTGTCTGACGCTGTAACAACTGTTGTAGAAGATAGGTGAGAGAGAGAAGAATTCTTTTCGCTTTCAGAGACAGCCACTATATCAAAATCTATCATCTCACGTGTGTGGAAATTCTATTACCTTTCACTAACTCTCACTGAGTCTATCACCTATTCAAACCTATTCAGAAGGGACCAAACCTAGTCTTAATTATCCTATCGGAAATCTACGACAATATGGGAAAACACCACACTTTAAAATCTGTGTCTAACACTGAACAATTATTGAAGAATGACCCCAAATGCGCTCTGAGCGCTAATGATATGATTGTCTGTGGCCAATCACTGCCGAGGTTTATTTTTAATTTCAAATTTCCTCACTAAAGTCATTTCAGTCAAGCTTCAGTCACGTATGGATGGTTATCTGTTAGTCTGTCCGTCTCTACTTGTGTTTCTACAAAATTGTGCTCGATTTTTGACCCAACCGTTCTCTCCCCTTCAAATTTTTGTTGTAAAAAGTTATATTTAGACACAGCTACCACCAATGTCCCTTCACTTCTATGCCAAGTAAATTTGAACATCTGTGTCCAAGGTCGTGTTTTTGTGTGCAAATAACCACACTTTTTAGATTCAATTCAGTCTGTCGATGATGTGAACTACACTGTCTTTTGTCATTATTTTCAATATTATCTATCCGTCTGTAAAATTAAGACCATATTCGTTCACTGCTCAGAATAGGCCATCTGGCCAGCTAATTTTTATATTCCTAACATTAATATTAAGAAAAATTTACTTTTTAATTTTTGTAATTTTTTTCAGACATCTGCGTTCTTCCGCTCAAATTCAAATCAAGCGCTTGGTATCGCAAAACGTCCAATTCCGTACCTCGTGTCAATTTGGGGGACTTGAATTTTTTTACTTTCATCCATTTCCCCCCCAATTGCGTCTCTTTAGCCTTGCTACGCAATCTTTCCAGTCATATTTTTTCCTTTTGATACTCCGTTCCCCTCCGGTCTAGCAAGTCAATTTTATGGGGATGATGACCCGCGGTCTAGGCGATCATGTACATCAGCAGCCTACGCATTATGTTTTTATCCTTAAATGTTATCCTTGGAGGAATTTTACCGTTGTATCTCTGTCAATTTCACTACAGTATGTGTGTGTGCCCTCCCCTTTCCAAAAAATAAAACACAATTAAAATAAAAAAACAAATACAAAATAAAAGTTAAGTCTCTCATAACTGCCATGTTGTTAACAAGGTGAAAAGGGGTGAAAAAGCCCGGTTGGGGGAGGGGGGGGGTTTCCAGGATGACACCCAATCCACCAATAATCTGCCATCATCCACATGAGCACCCCATCAGACTACCCCCTTATCCTCACACCATCATTGATCCTTATATATTAATTTTAGTTCTTGTTATATACTGTCTTACTATATTGTGCAATTCGCTAGGTCTATCTATTCTCAACACCAGTTCCACAGTTATGGATGAATCGGATGCCTGTAACTAATCTAATTTTGGTTTTCTGTGTTGTTCATTCTTCCTATATTTTAGTAGGAAATGCTCTATATTATTTTTTTCTAGACACTCTGGACAGTAAGGTTTTTCTATTCTGAAATAGCCAATTCCTAGTGGCAGTCTAAGAAGTTTCTTCCCCCCAGCTAAGAAGAAAAGAACTTAGACTTGTAAGAGCGCCATCTTATCATCGCCATTGTCTCCGTGGTTCAGTGCCTTTCTACCACAACATCTTCAAGAGGAAGATATATTACTAGGCCACAATAAAGCTTAGAAATAGTTGTTTTGTATATTTGTGTTTTTGCTCCTTCTAGAGCATCCATCGCGTGTGTTATTTGCGTGGTCCAATTATTACGCGCGCGCACTAAGTTGAGCGATTAGCCCTAGCGGCCTATATAAAGAAGAGAGAGTGAGCAGGCGATGTCAACGTTCTCGTACAACGCATACAACAAGCAGACACCAACGTCCTTCTCAGGACGCCACTACTCGAGATAAGATCGCGTTATCGTCAAAATGCCCAGACATAAGCCACGCGCTAAAAAGAGGAAGGTCTACACCAGCCCACCAGCGCAGAACAGCCAGGGTAATCACAATATCACAATCAACAATGACAGACAGCCAGAGAGCAAGACTGCCCCAAGTACTCGTGCCGGGACCGGCCCTTCTATAACTCCGGACACGACGGAGTTAGCTGTGACATGCGTCGACCCGACTGAGAGTCTGAGTGGCCCGACCCCCTGCCTAGATAAAGAAGACCCAGAACATAAAGAAATATGGAGAGCGTTACGACAGCTGGAGAAAAGAAAACAACAGCTTATATCCAGGCTGCCACCACCACACGTACCCGACTCGTCAGCAGAAACCCGGTCTATGACAGAGAAGCCGCACGATGCCGAGATGACAGCCGACCCACCTGCAAGCACTATGAAGGAAGTGATAGAGGCAGCTCCTCAACACAGACAGGTACAAGAGGAAGATATCGCAGAGACCATTTTAGATGCACTTCGAAGACTTGAAGACGGAGACGAGTCCCTTAGGCTCGCTTTTCAAGAAGCAACAGTAGAAGTAGCCCCAGGCGTGCTGGACATCGAAACCACTGAGAAGCAAGCTACCATTCCTGATCCTGAGGAAACAACAGCTGACAACTCAAGGGCTCAGACGCAAGATATGACACCGTATAACAAAGAACAGGAACAAGATTCGAACCAAGCCTGTAGAAGGAAACAAAGACCAAACACTAAAAAGACAAACAACACAGAATCGATACAGGAGAGGATCGTAAAGATTACCCAGACGTCAGGAAGTGAGGCCTCACTCAGGGCCCTACCCGACAACAAAGTGATCAACATCCTCGAGGTGATAACTGGACGGAGAGGTATCGCCAAAGTAGGGAGGCACGAAAAGGGAGTTGTGCTTTCTCTCAACAACACAGACAAAACAACCTCGCTGATGATCGAACTGGAATCCGGTCCAAAGGAAATCCAGTTGCCCCACCAAATAAAAGTGGTGGTGGAAAAGTACAAGACAACAAAGAAGTTGGTCATCAGAAGGGTGGATACCAGATGTTCCGAAGGTGAGGTCCACAGACGCCTTCAAGCTGAAAACGCAAATCTTAAAATCACGCAGGTCGAAAGGCTAAAAACCTGGGCCAAGAAAGATACCAACCTGATGATAGTTACGGTAGAAGGATCGACAAGACCCGAGAGACTAACGCTCGAAACATCAACAAAAAGGACAGAACCATATATACCTCCGGTCATGCAGTGCTCTAACTGCCAACAGTTTTCACACACCAAGAAAACATGCAGGAGAGACGCTGTCTGCCGATATTGCGCGGGAAACCACCAATATGGCGACTGCCCCAGGGCGAAGGAGGACCACAACTACAAATCAATTAATGCAAACCGTACCTGTGCAAACTGCCATGGAAACCACGGGGCAAGGTACCGAGGCTGCCCTGTGTTTCAGGAAACAAAGAGCATCTTGAAGGAGGCCGTGTCCAAAAACATCCCCTTCAAGGAGGCAAAACACAGAGTGGCTGCGGATGGTGCAGAAAAACAGCGCATAATAGATAGACGACAGTTACACAAGCTGCTCAAAAGAAATGAACATCAGCAACAGAGGAAACCAGCACTAGTGGAGGAGTCTTTTAGACGACTAGCAGAAGCAATTATAACCCCTGAACAGGGGAGCTAAGGAACAAAGTCAATAATAGCACTGACATTCAGCTACTGGGCAAAAGTGGCAAAAGATCCAACTCACCCAGCACACAAAACCTTTGATAGGGGTAACCAGTACATAGGCCACATTTCATTAAACCATAATAGATACCCGTCAGGGTGGAAAACAATGGATGAAATGGATCAATACCCAGACCTGTTTAATACGATAAACAGTAGTGCTCAGTACAAAGCAAAGATCCCACCATGGGAACTGAGAGTGCCAGAAACTGACTCTCACTTATCAAAGATCATAAGCAAATCTAACGACATAATCTCAGCAAAAAGTAAAGCACTAGGGGGGGGGGGATGAAGTGGATCAATACCCAGACCTGTTTAATACGATAAACAGTAGTGCTCAGTACAAAGCAAAGATCCCACCATGGGAACTGAGAGTGCCAGAAACTGACTCTCACTTATCAAAGATCATAAGCAAATCTAACGACATAATCTCAGCAAAAAGTAAAGCACTAAGGGGGGATGAAGTGGATCAATACCCAGACCTGTTTAATACGATAAACAGTAGTGCTCAGTACAAAGCAAAGATCCCACCATGGGAACTGAGAGTGCCAGAAACTGACTCTCACTTATCAAAGATCATAAGCAAATCTAACGACATAATCTCAGCAAAAAGTAAAGCACTAGAGTACATAGAACGGTATATAAATAATAGCCTAACTATATATACTGATGGGTCAAAAGATGAAGAAGGACAATTAGGAGCAGGAATAGAAATACCAAAATTAAAAATTTACAAAAGATACAAAGTAACAGGTAATACATCCATCTTTACAGCAGAATTAGTGGCAATCCTAAAAGCTTTAGAAATAGCTGCAGAAAACCCACCCAAAAGAGTAACCATTCTCACAGATTCCCTTTCAGCAGTATTAGCTATCAGAAACAGAAATTGTTGTAGTAGGCCAGATATTATAGAGGAAATACTACTGGTTAATACATATCTACATACTACAGGATGCAGGACAACACTAACATGGATACCATCACATGTGGGGATAGCAGGAAATGAGCTTGCAGACAAAGAAGCCAAAGGCGGGAGAACTAGCCATAACAAAATTGAAGTAGGCCTAGGGAAGTTCGAAATAAAGAGTTTAATTGCTCAAGCAATAACTAAAGAGTGGATAACAGCATGGGACCAAAGTAAAAAAGCAAGACACGCATATAAAATCCTAAAAAAAAACCAAGCAAAAAATGTCAAATAAAAGATGAACTAAAAATACCAATTAATAAAAAATTGCTGAGGCTCAAGCTTGGTACTGGATATTTCATGATTGAGGAACCCACATGTGAAGAGTGTCAAGAACCAAACACAATTAGACACTTTCTGGTGGACTGCAAGAAATATGACCAACAGAGGCAAAACATTAAGACATACTGTAGTAAACACAAGGTAGAAGTGAGTGTAGAAAATCTCATAGGCACAAAGACCCCTTCAGAAATGCAAAATTTAATAAAACACTATATTACCAAAACAAAAGCTAACATATAAAAAATAAATAAGGATCCGAGCCAGTAGTCCAAACTGGAGAAAGATTCACCCCAGATACATACAGATTAACCAAATAAAACATCCAGTGAAAATTAAAAACATACCAGATTAGACAATTGCATATTATAGATTTAAAAAAAAAAAAACCATTATGAACTATAACAACAAAAGGAAAATACCTACTAGAGATAATATAGTATAAAATAAATACAAACAAAAACATATTACAACAAAGGAAACACGTCCTGATATAACCAACAACTCCATGTACATGGTAGATGGTTGAAAGGGGCGTGCTACAAAGAAAAGTAGCAAACACATTAATTAATAAAAGGCGAAAGAGCCTTTTCGCAAGAACAGCCCAGAGAGAACAAACGAAATGAGGCGCCCTGTGTGGGTAGGAGATGGACAAAGAAACCAGAGCACGTGAGCTATAATTGTTAGCGTATTTTGTAGAGATTAGCTTTAGTGTTCTGTAGTTTTATTATTAGTATTCAGCTTGGCACAGTTCTAGTGTTTAACAAAATAGATAGATGTGTTTCCAAAGGAGATTTCTTCCAGGACATTAGATTTAGTTTTAAAGTTATATATGTGAAAATATGTGTGGATAGATTTTACTAGTGTTAAGTCCAGATCACAGCTGTGAGAATTTAGTAGCAATTATTTCATTCATTAGGCCGGGCAAGAAAAGCGAATATAGTAGGAACCATTTTATTCGCGAGGCCGGGCAGAAAAGCAGTCTACTACTAATATTAACTGTTGGCAAGATGGCAGCCAGGGCCACGTGTTAAATGTGCATAAAGGTGGCACCTGTGAGTCGACAATAACACGCTTAGTTACTACGTGTTGTAGGCCTATAATGTTATGCTATTTTATATTGGGTGAATTGACACGTGGGTGAAGGCAGGTTAATGTAATTTTCTTCAGTAATGGAAGAGATAGTTTAGGTTAAAGTTTATTTCACGATAATTGTTTTATTGTGTCAGTTGACTTTAGTTACACCTGGTTCTGTACAGTACATAGTTGTCGTGTTAAATTTCCTTTAGGTGATGTATTTAGTTATAGTCATTAATATGCCTTGTAAATATGATACCCCTACTTTTGGTACGTGGAGCACATTTGAGACATAAACGTTCCTGTTTGCTCCTTGCGGAGCAGGGCGACACCAATGCGGCTGAATCCAACAGAAGCCTGCACGAAGCATTTATATGATATGGCAGTGGTTTGTTTTTGTAGCAATATGTTTTATATGATGAGTTCCCAATCTCATCAGTCGGCATATACGACATGCTTCAGAGTGCAGGGACGAATATTTAAGTGGATCATTTGCGAGGTGGTGTTTTATGCTCATTAATGAGAGTATTCGTTGTACATATCGTATAATATTATTTTATGCATATTTCATTATTATTTAGTTATTGTTATGTGTCGGATAATTTATGAGAGCACGTGGGTCCACTTGGGAACAAATTATGTCTCTTCTCGCTCCTTATGGAGCATATGGCCACTAGTGTGGCTGGCCTCCGCATGGAGTCCGCACGAAGCATTCAGATGCTCTTGCAGTAGTGGTTCTGGTAGCAATCTATGTAACATGGTGATATTGCCAGCCTCATGCACAACACCATACTATTCTGAATAGACGACATGCATGGGCTGAGTGTGTGTGCATGATAGTTGAATGTTCCAGGTAGCGTGGAAGAAGGACAGTTGATAGGTGAGAGCATGGTGTTTCTCATTTTTTAACTATTATGATTTTAACTGGTCGGTGCTTTGTTTGCGTTTCAGATTAGCAATTGAGCACTGGCTGGGTGTTTTGTTTGCTTTGTTTTATTTGTTTAATGTTTGCTTTATGTGCTTGTTGCCACTGAATGGGTTGTATGAATAAATACCGCCCCTGCCTTAGAATCAAGAGTTGTTCGGGTCGGTGCGAGGGTGCAAGAAAGTGATCACATATCACAACAGCATCATCATCATCTCGCCCACCCTATCACAGACTGAATTACATGGGCGTAGTCCTAATAGACAAAAACCACCAAGCCCATGCAATGTTTGTGCAGAAACCCCTACGACCTGGGATACCCCACTGGATCCCACAAGATTCCCAATAGGATGGAAGTACATGGAGAAAGTAGAAGAACACAATACTATAACAAATGCAATAAAATGTAGTAGTAAATACACACCAGTGATTCCTCCTTGGGAGCTCAAGAAACAAAACATTGACTCTCATCTTGCAGATATAATAAATAAAAAAGCAGAAAAAACCCGTTAAAAACATAGCCAGAGAATGTATAGAACAGATAACTAAGGGTAGCTTGAAAGTATACACTGATGGATCAAAAATAGAAAATGAAGAACTCGGAATAGGAATACACATTCCAGCATAGAAGCTGAAGAAAAAAAAATTTAGTGCAACTGAAAACGCATCTATATTCACGACAGAAATGGTGGCAATAGAAAAGCCCTAGAGATAATTACCGACAAGCCCCCCCCCCCCTCTTCCCCCAAAGCCAACAGTCTTAACCGACTCACTGTCAGCTCTTCAAGCCCTAAGAAATGCCCTTGAATGTAGCCGACCAGACATGGCAGATGAAATATTGCAACTTAGTACACTCCTAAATAATAGGGGCTGCATAGTAGTATTAGCATGGATACCTTCGCACGTGGGAATAGAAGGAAACGAGATAGCCGACAAGGAAGCAAAAACTTGAAGAAGCAGTTCAAACCACATAAACTCAGGGTTAGGCACAACAGAGATTAAAAGTATTATTAAAAATATTATGACAAAGGAATGGACAGAAAACAAAGCCGGAAAGGCAGACACGCCTATAAACTGCTAAAAGATCCAACACGGATATGTCAGCTTTCTATAGAACCAAAAATACCATGCAATAGAAAACTGATTAGACTGCAACTAATAACAAGCTATTTCATGTTGGAGGAACTAATGTGTAACATGTCTGGATAAAAACATCATAGCACATTATGTGCTAACATGCAAGAAATATGAACAGCACATAAAACCACTCATGGACTACTTGAGAACACAAAACTCGCCATCACCATAACTAGAAACTGTACTAAAAATTGACCTACCCAGGGAGCTACACAACATAATACAATTTTATATTACCAAAACAAAACCAACATATAACAACCAGAGCAAATGAGAATGAAAAGGACAAACAAAGCACACACAAAATGTCCATACAATATCAGTACAAGAATTAAATATAAAAAATAAAATAAAATAAACAAACGAAAAACCTACCAATCCAAAACCAACAAACGCCAAGTAGATACATTTAAAGAGATGTCAATAGCGAGAGAGAGTAATATATTATCATGGAAGAAGATACATTACAAGCACCATAGACATTAAACAATGCCACAACAAACGGCACATAAATTACACCATGGAAGAGCGAACACACAAGAAAAACAACAATGTAATATGCTATAAAGAATGACGAACACTATATACCCAAATTATAACCCACATGGGGTTGAACAGAGTATCCCTTGCACACGACAAACACCAGTGTTCAAGTTCAGGGGACAAAAACAAAACCGAACCTATTGCTAGGAATTTTTAGTTCTCAAGATACCTGACACGTTCTTGTTGAACAATTTATATGCATTTCTGCCATTAAGGCTTCCATCCCACTCTACTGTCCTTTCGTCAGTTATTATTATTTTAAATAAGCCTTTGATCTCTGTTTTCCTCATCCCCACATTTATTTGGTTTCTATTAGTTCTACTTTTCTTAACCTTCTTTATCCGCCTTTTCATTTCTTCTATGCCAACATGTGAAGGTATCCAAGCTATTAGAACGGAACATCCTCTGGAGTACAGTTGACATTCAAAAATCCGGCCATCGATAATCCGGTTCCTTCAGATTTCCGGCATGGATTTCGGAGCGCATTTTTAAATTTACCACGTTGGCGCGCCACTGTTTTCTGGAGCAGTTTATGTTTTGATGCAGCTGTTTGGGTCTTGCTTGCACGTGTTAACAGGCATTCCTGCTCATTCCTTCTCATTTTATCATTTATTTTCTGCTGTATAGCCCCATTATGGATTCAGCAAATAAAAGAAGTGGTGTAAAACGTAAACATCGTGCATTGTCGATCGCAGATAAAATGTACAGGTAGTCATTTTCTGTTAAATATATAAAGAATATATAACCATAAAAAATCCGGCATTTTCAAAAATCCGGCACTCCTCAGGTCCGGAGATTGCCGGATTTTTTTAATGTCTACTGTATAGGTAAGTATTTGGTCTACTGCATTCTCGTAAGCTTCTATTTTCACAGCAGAGATGGTTGTAATTTTGAAAGCTCTAGAATCTTCTAGATAAATTCATAAATTGACAATATTAGCATACTCACTTTCGGTTATTCATGCTTCCTGTCTTCTTTTGACGTGTGCTAGCAGTTATCTTGTAACACTGTGCTAACCCCTAAAATTTCCTCATTTACATACTGTATATTCTTTCTTTCGTCCCGTAACCAGTGCTTTAATTTGGCCGAAACACCGTTCCTGTAAATATTTTTTTCCTAATGCAAATTCTTCTCGTCGTTTAAAGAATTTTATATATATATATATATATATATATATATATATATATATATATATATATATATATATATATATATATCTTTAATCTATGTTATTTATGAAAATGAGACAGGTCTGTATTTCAGAGCTGGCATTTGTTGATGATGTTGACCTGATTGCTAAATCAGAAGCACATTTTCAATCCAACCTGCAAGTCTGGAAGGAAGAGCTGGAGAAGAGAGGGATGATCATAAGCAGCTCGAAAACAAAAACCATGGTGATATCACGAGAGGAAAGAAGACATCAGACTCCGCTGGAAGAACAGGTCCATTAGCAGGTCGACCACTTTAAATACCTCGGAGCTGTCATAGACCGGAAGGGAGGCATCAAAGAAGAGTTGGCTACCCGAAGAGCAGCAGCTGGGAGACTTTTTCAAGCTATAAATCGAGGATTCCTCAGCAAAAGAGAAGTTGGTAAGAAAACGAAGATGGCTGTATACCGCTCCACCTATGTCCCAGTCTTGACGTATGGAAGCGAGTCATGGGCAATGACTACAACCCACAAAAGCCAGATCCAAACCTCAGAAATGAGGTATCTGATGAAGGTGGTTGAAATAACAAGAGACATGGTCCGCAACCAAGATACGTCAAGGCCTAAAAACCCAATCCCTGCAGACCCAAGTAGAACAGTCCCAACTGAGATGGTTTGGGGATGTTTGCAGAATGGGAGAAGATCGGCTACCACGGGAAACTAAGAGCTAGGACGACCCAAAGTCCGCTGGGAGGACAACATTAGACAATTTTTGAAGGACCGAGGACTAGAATGGAACCAAGCCAGGAGGAAGACAGCCGATAGAATAGTATGGCGCTCTCTCTTACATACCGCTACACCTCACGGTAGAAGAGGAACGACTAAGTAAGTAAGTATTTATGAAGAAAAATATCCCGTTCATTATCTGCTGGGTTATAATTAGGAAATATGTTGTCTCTGATTTCAGATCATTTTTTTTTTAAAGTAGATGATATCTGATCGTGGTATCTTCTTTTTCGTTCACTTTCAGACGTCGACTTGAATATGTTCAAAGAAAGCAGTTGTCAGCTTGAGACTGTTGGAATCTACCTAGAGCTTTTCCAGGAATGGCACAGGCGATGGCTATATGCGCTTCCTCTGCTTTTCATATGTTGGGCACCTTTGAAGTAGATGTTCAACAGTTATCTTATCGTTCCCACAGTTACACTCATCAATAGTTCATATCTTTAGCTTGTTGAATAGATAGTATCCCAATCTGTTGTGCCGTGTGCAAAGTCTGAAGATTACCACTTGTTCGCTTCTGCTGAGCTGGAAATATGCATAATTTTTTTGGTAGCCTGGATGCTGTGCTTCCTACCTGCTCCTGTATCTGCTCTTGATGAAACTCGTGATATAATTTCTCCTTTCCAATTATTGTAAAATGAGTAAATTAGAAATATCAAGTTGTGCCGATGTCCATGCGTTTTTTTTTTCTCTTGTTCTAAAATGGTAGCCTCCACCACATCTATTACAGTATTCATAAGTGGGAGAATGGTATGAACGTCTGTGGTGTTTAGGGTGATACCGTCAATATTTATTTGTTATTACACTGGGCAAAATTTTTTGACTTTTTGTGTGTATCTGAGATTAAACCAAGTTACCTTTATGTTGTTTGGGCTGCTGAATATGAAAATGGCCGTTAAAATACCAGATTAGCTCTAGTTTTAAAAATATCTATAAAACAAGTTTTACACATTTGCATATACATACCATATGATAATAATGCTCATAGCGGAAATGATTCACAGCGACGCATTTTTGCCTGTCGCTTGTAATGAGTTTCTGGAGCATCTCTCACAAGGGTCCAACAATAGTCTGCTAGCATTGCTGCATTCTATTTCCCTTGGTACCTTTTTTCGAGGGTAGTAATGTCCTGATAAAATCGTTCCCCATGCTCGTCACTGACAGCACCGCAGTTAGCAGGGAAGAAATCCAGATGAGCGTGTAAAAAGTGTAATTTCAAAGACATTTTGCACCCTAATCTGTCGTAGCGCTGCAAGAGGGTTTCTACAAGCTCCTGGTAATTGTCAGCCTTATTGTTTCCTATAAAGTTTGAGGCCACTTGCTGGAAAGCATTCCAAGCTAACTTGTCATCACCTGTGAGGATATCATCAAAACGCTGATCTCGGAAGAGCTGACGTATCTGTGGACCGACAAATACACCGTCCTTGATTTTGGCCTCACTAAGTCTTGGAAATTTATCACGAAGGTATAAAAATCCTGTCCCATTTTGATTCATGGCCTTTACAAAATTCTTCATGTCCAAGTTTGATGTGGAGAGGAGGGAGCAAGATCTTGTTGGATTCTACAAGTGGTTCGTTAAGTACATTTTTTTTTTGTGTCCCCGGTTCAAATGATTGTCGTTGGGGCCAATCCTTTTTCTTGTAGTGGGAAGTCCTGTACGGCTGTCCCACAGACAGAAGAAACAGCAAAACTTTGTATAACCCTGCTGTAGCCCCATCAAGATGGCAATGACCTTCAGGTCACCACAAATCTGCCACTTATACTTGTCGTAGTTGATGGTGTGTAACAGTTGTTTCACGTTTCTTTCATGTGTGACTGCATACCCGATAGGAACAGGTGGCAAAACGTTACCATTTTGGAGCAGCACAGCTTTTAAGCTCAACTTGGACGAATCAATGAACAGCCTCCAATCGTCGTCTTTGTAGTTGATGTGTAGTGAGTGCTCCATAAGACCTACTATATCAACGCAAGCAATGAGGTTATCATATTATTTTGAAATATGGAAGCAGATCTTTTTGCCGAGCACGAAACACATGCAATATATTACGAGAAATTCACCAGACCTACACACGCACAACATTTAATACTGTATATAGTAATTGGGAAGGTGAAGGTCTGATGATGTTCTTACAATACCGTACATATAACTTATGGCAGGTGACAGCCAATTAAGTATCTGACTGGAAACACCCGGCCTTTATACCCCTCCCCCTGAATATTATTTTTGTTTGGTTTTGTTGTTGTTTTTTTCTCGTTTTTGTTTTTTCTTTTGAACATACATGCAAAATTGGCAATTTTGATTTACCCTATTTACAATGATTTGACATATGTGATACCACTTTCCCGTATCGGCAGTTATTAATCTTATTTGGAATTGAAAGCAATATATATATATATCCTAATTATAACCCGTCAGAGGTTGAACGGGATATTATTCATCAAAATTAAAAAAAAAAACAAAAACAAACAACAACAGACTTACACTTTCCCTCCATAATCATTACATATTAATTGTTGTTCTTTTCATATATTGTTTTACTACATTGTACAGTTATCTAGGTCTGTCTATTCTCAACTACAGTTATGGGCGAATTGCACGTCTGTAAATAATCTAATATTGGCACTCTCTGTTGCTCACACTTCTTATGTTTTGGTAGGAAATTCTCTATGTACAGTATTATCTTGTAGACATTCTGCATTAGTAAGATTCTTCTGTTCTGAAATAGCTAGTTCCCAGTTGTAGTTTGAGAAGTTTCTTATTACTGGGAATTTTCAGTTCCCTAGATACTTGACATGTTTTTCTTGTAGTGCTGCCTAGTCAGGTGAAGTGAGATTTGACTTTTCTCATAGGGTACACATAAAAACTGATTAAAAAAATAAAAAAAAACAACATGAAAACGAGCTCTGGCGAAACTGGGACAGGCCCAACAAGCCATAGTGGTTTTTTTTGCTTTCGTAGTTTCTTCAAACTGAATATTTTGAGCTAACCAGTTGATAGCATTATAAGGCAGTCCTTGTTCTGGATCCACATGGCTAGAGAAATAGAGGCCCTAAAATATACATGTAGAAGGGGAATCCAGAAGACACGGAAAGACCTAGGCCAGCAAGACAATACAGGAAGGGGTTTCGTGTATTTGTTGAAGGCCTATGCTAGACGGAGAGATAAAAAGTAATGGAGATGATGAATATCAATCAGTCGATACCCTTCAGTTTGCCGAGGAGCGCAGGCTGTCAATAAAAACATACCAAGTCCTCCGGTCATGCGCCAACAGCTCAAGGTCTTCCTCATCATTTTCATTTCTGTCTCTAGCTCTCTTCTCCACGTGTTCTTCGGTCGACCTCTACGTCTCTTACCCTGGGGGATTCTAGAACAAGGACTGCCTGGTAATGCTATAAACGGGTTTCCTCAATGTTTGTTCTATCCATCGCCACCATCTTGTCAGGCATTCCATATCAGTGATCTTGTCGTATTATTCCAATCTTTCTGTTCTACGCAAGCACCCATTTATGAAAGTCTGTAACTTCTTGGTTGAAGATGAATATAGTACTCCACGTGTGTGTGTGTTAAATGTCCAGCAAAATTCCATTTGTCACATCATCAAAGACGTTCTGATGATCTCTCAGCTATTTGTTTCCACTAACTAAAGGCCAAAGGGAAATAACTGTAAGGGTACTCAGACATAAAAAAAAATTATGTTTTTAGCCCTTCAATGAATTATACTGTTTGCATGACGTGCTTCTTGACTGACAGAACAACAGCCTCATGACAGTGTTGTCAAAATGAGGATTCTGATCTAAAGTGGCAAGTCAGTCACTGGAGAAATGTCCTAGTTGCGGGTTTTGATCGGTGAGAACATAGAATTTGTGTATTGAACAAACGAACTTTATTTTCAAAGGGTTAAGAATTGGGCACGCAGGCCCGTCTTACATTCTGCCCTTATTCTCTCTCTGTCATCTTACATACTGTATCCTTTCAATAGCACATGTATTTTTAGCATTATTTAAGCATACAACATTATCAAGGTTAAAATAATAACATACATTTGTAACATCCAGACATAATCAAATTTAAGGGGGAAAAAAATGTATTAATTAAAATAAATTGTTAAAAATTAATACCTTAAAAAAAAAAAAACATACAAACACAATCTAAACCATTCGTACAGTAAATTAGACATAATTTGAAACGTAATCAGATTATGGTGGCATATAATAAGAACTCGTGACATTTTGGAAATCTGCTGAATTAGCTGGGACTTCATGTGTTGTCAGCGCATGCGGAAAATGTTCCCACAGGTGAGCAGCTTTGAGTCCCAAGCAGATACTGCCACAGGGAGTGAATTGTTGACGCCTCCACTACACGAGATCCAGTTTTATGACCTATGCTCCTTAGGGAGGTAAAGGGTACCGGTATTGACTGATAGATAAGAATCGTACTGAGAGACACACTTGCAGCATATGAGTCAAAGACCAACACCACATGGCTGGCAGAAGCATAGCGACTTCATGTACAGGTGAATAAAGTCCCTCGGGAAGTCAACCCAGTATCCAGCTACAGAACTGACTGTAGAAGCATTTTCAAGAAGTTGTTCCTTATGTATCGAGAAACAAAATCCAAAAGCCACATGATGAAAATGAGACTGACAATTCATTAATTTTCCAGCTTTTGAATTTGTGTATAATAATAATAATATACTACTGGACAAAAGTTAAGGGCCACCATTCAGTTTAGACAAGGTTTATATAATTGATTGGCAAACTGTAAAGACAAGTGAAAATGTCATTAAAACTGAGCTCAGAGAAATGTGTATACATTTCTGTGTGCACTAGGTTAATTTTTTTTAAATGTCCAAAAACTGGGTCACTTTAACCCGCACGTGAAAATTGCCATTGTTGCTGCAAAAACTCGTGGTTTTTGCAACACGCCCCACTAGTTCAAAAGTGAGTTGAATTTGAATGCACGTGGAAAATGATCATCGGTAAAGAGTGTTCACCGTTGGTATGCAATAAATCAGAATGACGAGTGGTCGAAATGATCACTGCATTAGCCATGCCACCAAGAAGTCTCAGCACTGTAGACCGTGGTCGAGCCATGGCATGGATTCAGGATGGTCAATCTGTTCGTCATGTTGCAAGACGTTTAGCAGTGTCCCACTCTACCATTCAGAGACTTCTTGAGAGATTTCAAGCTACCGGACATTTGGAAAATCGACCCTGCTCACGAAGAATTATATAAACCTTGTCTAAACTGAATCTTCTTTGATCCTTAGCCGCCGACCGTCAAAGCAGTCAGTGGCCATCACGCCTAGTGGCGTCTTGTATGGCAACAACAAATTGATTCCACTTTGCTCGGTCGGTGGCCATCCTTCGTACAGTGCCCCAACTTTGGTTCATTCTTTGCATCTCAGCCTCCACCAGGTTGTTTTTGGTCGGCCTCTCTTTCGTTTTATTTCAGGGGTCCAAAGCATAGCTGTTCTTGTGATGGCATCGGGGTCTCTTCTGAGGACATGACCAACCCAGATCCAGCGTCTGCCAGCTATGATGGTGTGCATGTCCTCTTGCTTGCTACGAGTAAGCAGATCTTGGTTAGTGATGGTATTTGGCCAAAAGATTCGGTAAATTTTCTTAGGCATGTTGTGTGAAAAGAGGACAATTTCGACATTTCCTTCTCTGTAACTCTCCAGCATTCCGCACCATAGAGAAGCACAGAAAGCACACAGCTCTAGTATAATCTTAATTTTGTGCTTGTGCTGTATTGGGAGGACTTCCAGATGTTGTTTAGGCTAAAGAAGGCTGTTCTTGCCTTATTCATTCTGATGTTGATGTCTTTGCCTGCCCCGCCGTCTGGTGTTACTATGCTTCCTAGGTATGTGAAGGTATCTGTCTGTACCAATTGCTGATTCCTTACTGATATGGGCTCAGGGTTGCTCACATTGAGCGTCATGACCTCAGACTTCTTTAAATTGATATTCAAGCCCACCTGCTGGCTAAACTTATTAAGTCTATCCGTTTTTTTCCTGGATGTGTTGATGTGAATGTGCTAGTAGTGCAATGTCATCTGCATATTCCAGATCTTCCAATGTAGAAAATGTTGTCCATCTTATTCCTCTTGGACTGCCCTCTGTTGTCTGGCGCATCACCCAGTCTATGACTGTTAAAAATAGAGTGGTTGATAAAGGGCATCCCTGTCGTACTCCTGTCTTCACCTCAAAGGTTAGGTTGCTCTGCCCAACACTACACGTAAAGTTGGCATAGAGGCTTTTTATGATTGACACTATGCAGCTTGGAATTCCATAAGCCCTCAGTATTTTCCATAAACTGTCCCTATGTATGCTGTCGAAAGCCTTTTCAAAATCAACAAAATTAATGTAAAGCTGTCTTTGCCATTCTGAGCACTGCTCTATAATGTTCCTGAGAGTGAATATATGATCTACACATCTCCTGTTCTTTCTAAATCCTGCTTGTTCTTTCCTCAGTTTGTGGTCTACTGCCTTTGAAATTTCTAAACTGAATGGCGGCCCTTAACTTTTGTCCAGTAGTATAATAATATTTAAATATCATCTGCTTTTTTAGTAGAAGTAGTAGTAAGGTCAAGGTAGTCCCATAGCAGATACTGCCGTTGGGGAGTGAAGTGTTAGAGACTTCACCATACTAGGTCCAGCCTCGAGAGGTGAGGTGACCAGTTCCCTTCCTCGCTGCCTTTTCCTTTCCTAACTCAAAGAGTCAGGTACCCATTTACAGCTGGGTAGACTGGAGCGTGTTGGTACCGTGATTGGAAATCAGCACCTTTGCCGCCAAGAACTAGCGCTCTAACCAGAATTATTATAAAACTACACAAAGTGACAGACAGACATTATTATAAAACTACACAAAAGTGACATAGACAGACATTATTATAAAACTACAAAAAGTGACAGACAGACATTATTATAAAACTACACAAAGTGACATAGACAGACATTATTATAAAACTACACAAAGTGACAGACAGACATTATTATAAAACTACACAAAGTGACAGACAGACATTATTATAAAACTACACAAAGTGACATAGACATACATTATTACAAAACTACACAAAGTGACATAGACATTATTACAAAAACTACACAAAGTGACATAGACATTATTATAAAACTACACAAAGTGACAGACAGACATTATTATAAAACCACACAAAGTGACATAGACAGAAATTATTATAAAACTACACAAAGTGACATAGACAGACATTATTATAAAACTACACGAAGTGACATAGACAGAAATTATTATAAAACTACACAAAGTGACACAGACAGAAATTATTATAAAACTACACAAAGTGACAGACAGACATTATTATAAAACTACACAAAGTGACAGACAGACATTATTATAAAACTACACAAAGTGACATAGACATACATTATTACAAAGCTACACAAAGTGACATAGACATTATTACAAAACTACACAAAGTGACAGACATTATTATAAAACTACACAAAGTGACAGACAGACATTATTATAAAACTACACAAAGTGACAGACAGACATTATTATAAAACTACACAAAGTGACATAGACAGACATTATTATAAAACTACACAGAGTGACATAGACAGACATTATTATAAAACTACACGAAGTGACATAGACAGACATTATTATAAAACTACACAAAGTGACATAGACAGAAATTATTATAAAACTACACAAAGTGACATAGACAGACATTATTATAAAACTACACAAAGTGACATAGACAGACATTATTATAAAACTACACAAAGTGATATAGACAGAAATTATTATAAAACTACACAAAGTGACATAGACAGACATTATTATAAAAACCACACAAAGTGACATAGACAGACATTATTATAAAACTACACAAAGTGACATAGACCGACATTATTATAAAGCTACACAAAGTGACATAGACAGACATTATTATAAAACTACACAAAGTGACATAGACATACATTATTACAAAACTACACAAAGTGACATAGACATTATTACAAAAACTACACAAAGTGACATAGACATTATTATAAAACTACACAAAGTGACAGACAGACATTATTATAAAACCACACAAAGTGACATAGACAGAAATTATTATAACACTACACAAAGTGACATAGACAGACATTATTATAAAACTACACGAAGTGACATAGACAGACATTATTATAAAACTACACAAAGTGACACAGACATAAATTATTATAAAACTACACAAAGTGACAACAGACATTATTATAAAACTACACAAAGTGACAGACAGACATTATTATAAAACTACACAAAGTGACATAGACATACATTATTACAAAACTACACAAAGTGACATAGACATTATTACAAAACTACACAAAGTGACAGACATTATTATAAAACTACACAAAGTGACAGACAGACATTATTATAAAACTACACAAAGTGACATAGACAGACATTATTATAAAACTACACAGAGTGACATAGACAGACATTATTATAAAACTACACGAAGTGACATAGACAGACATTATTATAAAACTACACAAAGTGACATAGACAGAAATTATTATAAAACTACACAAAGTGACATAGACAGACATTATTATAAAACTACACAAAGTGACATAGACAGAAATTATTATAAAACTACACAAAGTGACACAGACAGACATTATTATAAAACTACACAAAGTGACATCATCATCATTTTCCCTTGGCCATTGACTGACATGACTAAGCAGTCTCCGGCCATCACACCTTGCGGCGTCATAGGGCAACAAGAAATTATCCGTTGTTCCGTTACACCTAACGGCGTTTATTGGTACAACAGATTATTAATTGTTGTTTCTTTGATCAGTGACAAGCAAGCGGATGATCAGTCCACTGTGCCACAAAGTGACATAGACAGACATTATTATAAAAACCACACAAAGTGACATAGACAGACATTATTATAAAACTACACAAAGTGACATAGACTGACATTATTATAAAGCTACACAAAGTGACATAGACAGACATTATTATAAAACTACACAAAGTGACATAGACAGAAATTATTATAAAACTACACAAAGTGACATAGACAGACATTATTATAAAACTACACAAAGTGACATAGACAGACATTATTATAAAACTACACAAAGTGACATAGACAGACATTATTATAAAACTACACAAAGTGACATAGACAGACATTATAAAACTACACAAAAGTGACATAGACAGACATTATTATAAAACTACACAAAAGTGACATAGACAGACATTATTATAAAACTACACAAAGTGACATAGACAGACATTATGATAAAACTACACAAAGTGACATATACAGACATTATTATAAAACTACACAAAGTGACATAGACAGACATTATTATAAAACTACACAAAGTGACATTGACAGACATTATTATAAAACTACACAAAGTGACATTGACAGACATTATTATAAAACTACATGTTATGAGTAAAATCATAACATATCTATCGTATTCGACAAGGCTTGTTTATGGACCAGATTGTTGATATTACGTTTCCTGGGTTAATCCCGGAAGTACGTCATTGTCTTTTGGACAAAATATAGCAGACGGCTTTGCCGGCTTCACTTATCAGAAGTGAGTGATACTTCTAGGCTTTCTATGTGTGTCACTGAGCATGAACGGACGTATAACTGTCCAGCTCCTATATGTGTGCTCTTACTACAGAGTTATAAAGATTTGTTACAGCTAGATCGTCCATCTGCTTCATGGAGTCTATGCTGGATTAATATTTTAGGACAAGCGAATGCTGAATAGAAAGGAATGCGTGTGGAAATATTTTAATAAAGATTTCAGCAACATGTCGAAGACATCTTGTCCATAAGCTACTGACTAGCGACGTTTTCAAGACTGGCTAGGTCATGCCATTATCGTATCTGAATATTGAATACTTGTCAATTGGAGCGTGTTCACATTATTTAACAAATGTTCGTCTTCATGTCCAAACTGGCCTTTGATGGAATTCTTTATCGTTGAAGTGTAAGAAAGGGATTTTACAGGTTGCATTCAAAAGTATTACCAGCATGATGGAATGCCATGGTGAGTTCTCACAAGTTCAATAATTACTACCCTAGACAAGATACTAACAGTTCGAACCCTAACACTACACAAAGAGACATAGACAGACATTATAATAAAACTACACAAAGTGACATAGACAGACATTATTATAAAACTACACAAAGTGACATAGACAGACATTATTGTAAAACTACAAAATGATGCTTCTTTTTTAAAAGAAGACATGTCATTATTATTTCCATCCTTATATTACAATCAGACATGCCACAATTCTACCCACCTATGGCATCTAGATATGCCACCATTCTATACACATATGGCATCTAGATATGCCATCATTCTATACACATATGGCATCTAGATATGCCACCTTTCTATACACATATGGCATCTAGATATGCTACCATCTGACCCACATATGACATCCGGAAAGTCATAATTCTACTCACATATAACATAGATATGCCATCATTACATTCACATATGACAACCAGGCATGCCATAATTCTACCCATACATGACACCAGATATGTCATCATTATACAGTATCTACATATGACAACTAAGCATGCCATTATATCCACATATGACAACCAGGCAATTAACTGTTCTATCCACATGACAACCAGGCATCCAACTGTTCTATCCACATATGACAACCAGACATCACATTGTTCTATCTACATATGACAATCAGGCATTTAACTGTTCTATCTACATATGACAACCAGGCATTCAACTGTTCTATCCACATATGACAACCAGGCATCCAACTGTTCTATCCACATATGACAACCAGACATCACATTGTTCTATCTACATATGACAATCAGGCATTTAACTGTTCTATTTACATATGACAACCAGGCATTCAACTGTTCTATCCACATGACAACCAGGCATTCAACTGTTCTATCCACATGACAACCACCAGGCATACCATTGTTCTACTCACATATGACAGCCAGACATTACATTGTTCTATCTATATATGACTACCAGGCATCCAACTGTTCTATCCACATATGAAAACTAGGCATCACATTATTCTATCCATTTATGACAATCAAGATTCAAAGGTTCTATCCATATATGACAACCAGGCACCCAGCTGTTCTATCCACATATGCCACCTTTCTATACACATAATTTATCTAGATATGCTACCATCTGACCCACATGACATCCAGAAAGTCATAATTCTATTCACATATAACACAGACAAGCCATCATTATATTCACATATGACAACCAGTCTTGCCATAATTCTGCCCATACATGACACCAGATATGTCATCATTATATCTACATATCCTGGAAACAGTCTGCAGCAGTGCAGTCTGGCTGAGCGAGTGCGGATCGCAATGGGAATGCAAACCCGGTCCCTAAAAAATGCCATGCTGAAGTCGGATGTGTCGACCGAAAGGTGCAGATATCACAGCTTAGGCGTAAACAGGCACAACGCAACCACCGTCCTTTTCAGGGCGAACAAGGAAGAAGAAGATATCTACATATGATAACCAGGTATACCATCATTCTATCCACGTATGACAAACAGACATGACATCATTCTACCCACACATAACAACCAGACATACCACCGTTCTACCCACACATGACAACCAGACATACCATCATTCTATCCCCATATGACAGCCAGACATTACACCAATTTATTCAACTCTGTAGCTATCATTATATCCACATATGACAACAACCAGAGACATTATCACTGTCCACAAGTGACAACCAGATGTCATTATTCTGTCCACATATGACCCGCTACAGATTGGGTTATGAAAACATCGACTTCACCCAACAGAAATGGAATCCAGCTTGAAATAGGGCAGTGTTAAGGACTCGGGACCCCAGTATGTTATGGGTGCTTCGATGACTCCTAGTATTTGAGGATGACCAAGTTGTTATATGCGTATTCAGCTTATAGAGTCGAAGTCCCTCGGGTTCTTATCACTTTTGTAGGATTCCGTAATACTGTTCGTTGGTATCGATAATGTCTGCTTTAACCCTTGTGATACATTATGTGCTGAACATGTTTCATATTAAATATTCGACCCTTGACTGACCTGTATTAATCTCTTGTCTTATTGATTATATTGGCAGTGTGAGATGCAGCGTGTTAAGACATTAATCATCACTGGTCATGATCAGTTGAATATAAACAGCATTTAACTCAACTCCGAATACGACAGTTGATAAGACCGTGATTTTGACGACTCAAAATATTTAATTAGTAATTTCATACCATGAGCAGACACCAACTACATGGGAACAAAAGTCACATCACATTCATGTACGATCTGTAAGAGTTCTCATTATTTCATAAACACATGTTCAACAATCTCTATCTAGAGTTCTGGTTCGAGGTCAGTTCCTTTTAACGGCCAATGTCCTTTGGCATAAATTCAGAGGCTAACTAGACTTACTCCCGTCGCTAGTTTATACAATAGCCTTTTGCACTAGACTTAACTATCCTGCTAGTTTTGCAATACACTTATTCCGCTAGGCTTACGTCTACTGCTAGTCGTCTAATATCCGTTACACTAGGCTTACGCTTGCCGCTAGCTGTATAATATCTATCTATACTAGTCTTACACTATTGCTAGTACCATAATGTTCCTTTGGCATACCACGCCAGGCTAATCTGCCATAATTATGCAAACTGCGTTATTCATACGACGACTAACGTTTGACTCAAGAAATACACTGCTCAATTGGCTTCCCAGCCACACAATTAATAAGTGGTTATACCACACAATATAAGTGGCAATGGCCACACTTCTGAAACACACTGCCGTTCGGGTCAAAACCCACAAGTCGAATGACGTTACAAAGACATACGCGTCATGCATAGTGATATGCATACTACGTCGTTAATATATATTCAATTGCGATGTTCCATGGTGCAGCAATCCGAGTTGGCCAAACTCAAATGCTTGCACACATGCAACAATCATCGACATCGGTCGATGAGATATATCTCTATTCGTTTGAGGTGTTCCATGATACAGTCATTCGGATCGTGCACAAATCCAAATGCCTGTAGACATGAAACAATCATCGACATCAGTCGCGGAGATATAATCATTTGAGGAATGCGCCATGCTGCAGACATGAAGCAATCCTCAACATCATCCCCCTCACTTCCAAACGTGACACTTGTGGCACGGATGATAGTGATGGAGAAGACGCTCGTCTCCCGAACATATCAATATTAGTACTACCTACTTATAACTATCATACTCATTAAGTAGACACATTAAATTTTATAACATTAATAATAGCACTTGTCAACATGGTCACTAAAGAGTTAATTCAATTTCTTCTCAGAGAAGTTGCGCGATAAAAGATCTGCCAAGTTATTGTCTGATCCAGCAATAGGCAGAATCGTAAATGAAAATTCTTGAATCAACAAATACCATCGGTGTATTCTAGCGTTACGCATTGTTCTAGCTGTTATGTAAGTAAGAGGACTATGGTCTGTCATGATAAAAAAGTGCGTGCCGATGAGATATCTTGATAGCTTCTCTAGGCACCAGACCATCGACAGGAGCTCACGTTCACCTGTCGCATACTTTTGTTCAGCCGGAGTCAGTTTCCTCGACACATAGAAACATGGATGGAGTGTTTGCTTGTAACATTGCAGCAAACAGCCACCCATGGAGTAACTCGAGGCATCTGATTGAAGTATGAATGGAATACGTATATTCGGTAATAACAAAATAGGTGCATTACTAAATAATTTCTTAATTGTTACTAAAGCGCTTTCGCAATCTTTGTCCCAACGTACCTTATTAGGACTACCTTTGGTCAACAGTGCGGACAAAGGTGTAGATAGTTGAGCGAAATGCGGGATGAACTTATGGTAATAGTTTATCAAGCCTAAAAGGCTTCTAACTTGTTTCTTAGTTGAAGGGGTAGAAATCTCTAGAATTCTTTTGACTGTATTGTCGTCAGGATACAGTTTGTGGTTACCTATTCGGTGACCAAGAAAAGAAATTTCCTGACAACCTATTTGGACCTTTGAAGGTCGCACAGTCAAACCATGCATACGTAACGTATGTAGAAGGGAAGTTAAACCATCAATATGGTCTTCCCACGAGTCATGAAATAGGCAGATGTCATCGATGTACGTGATGACATCTTTACGATCGCCAAGAAGGCGGCGCATCATGCGCACAAACGTCGCTGGCGCATTCACTAACCCAAAACACATATAATTCCATTGGTAGAGCCCAAACGGAGTTGTGAAAGCTGTGTAAGGTTTGGCATTTTCGGCAAGAGGAATTTGCCAGTAGCCTTTAGAGAGATCTAGTTTGCTAAAGAAAGTAGCATTAGATAATTCTGACAAAAGATCATCTAAAAGTGGCATAGGCTCACCGTCTGTGATTGTAATTTTGTTCAATCGCCTAAAATCAATACAAATACGTAAAGAATCATCCTTCTTTTTAACTATCACCATTGGGAATGCATATGGTGATTCCGAAGGAGATATCACACCTAAACGTATCATCTCTTTTAACTCTTTCTCTACCCTATCTTTGTGGTGTAACGATATAGGATAGGGTCTAAGTTTGATAGGTTTATAATCAGTAAGAGTAATATCATGGGATATAAGCGATGTCTGACCTGGAAGGTCGGTGAGAACATCATTGAAAGAAATAAGAATATCCCGAACTTGATCTTGTTGTGAAGAAGATAGTGAAGAAGAAATAGTCACGTCTTTCCAAGATTCCGATGATTGCAAAGAAGGTAATTGGAATTGTAAAGGGATAGACGAAGTGGTATCTTCTTCATGAACAACTGCAAAAGAAGCAGTATGATGTGAAGAATCATCAATAGAGTTAATGACAGGAATTAATTCCTGTGGTCTTTCAACTGCTAATTTTAGCATGTTGACATGGAAGGTTTTGATTTTACCTCTAACGTTCACCGAGTAGTCAACATCTGTGACTTGTTTGATAATATCAAATGGACCTTGCCATGATATCAGTAATTTGTTATCGTTATGAGGTAGCAACAACCAAACTTTTTCCCCTGGTTTGAAGGATCTTAATATTCTCTTTTGATTATGTAATAATCTTGATCGTTGAGTGGCTGATTTTATACTCTGGGATGCATAAGTGCACGCATCGATGATTCGTTGTCGGAGATCAATAACTAACTCGTAGCTGTTTCGAGTGGCTGTATCAATTGATGCTCCAATCAACAAATCCTTGAGTATCATCATTGGTCCGCGAGGATTCGAACCATAAACCAATTCGAACGGAGACCATCCCGTGCTTTCGTGAGGCACTTCACGAAAAGCGAACAGGGCCGCCGGAAGAAGCCTGTCCCATTCACGAGGGCATTCTTCAGTTATCTTAGATAACATCTGTTTTAGAGTGCTATTGTAGCGCTCGCACACACCGTTTGATTGGGGCCTATACGCACTACAAAACGAGTGGTGAACAGATAACATGGATTCTAAATCCCTCATGATGTTGGAAGTAAATTGTGATCCTTGATCTGACAAAATATCCTCCGGAAAACCGATTCGACAAAATATCGAAAATAATGCATCAGACACAGATGCAGTTGTGATGGTTTTCAATGGTATGGCTTCTGGCCAACGCGTGCAAAGATCTACGCAAGTTAAAATATAACGAAATCCATTATTTGAAACAATTGATAACGGACCCACTATATCTACTGCAATCTTTTTGAAAGGTCTCTCAGGCACGTCTGTAATCTGTAAGGGTGCCGTATGGAACCTTCCCTTACGTGCTATACCTTGGCATGTTGTACATGATTTGCAGTATAACTTTGTATCTTTATTAACCCCAGGCCAATAAAATTGTGACGTAACACGAAACAATGTTCTTTTGATCCCCATATGACCTGCCATAGGGGAGTCATGACCTGTTTGTAGGACCAATGGTCTGTATTCCTTAGGTACTATCACTTGATGTATAATTGTTTTGCCATCATCATAATATCTAGTGAGTATTGCTTTCGTGACCTTGAACCATTGTTTAGCCCCTCTTGTGTTGTTAATTCGTTTTTGTTCTGCTCGGCTAACAATCCTTGTAATGTTGGGTCACTCTTCTGTTTTTCTGCAAAAACAGAAGGTGAAACAGTGCCAACTTGAGACATAATTGTATCTATTATAGGAAGAGGTGGTGTAGCCATGTCCGTAGCTAACTGTTGTGCTCTCGTTACAACAGCATTTGCCACCTGTGGGTGAGATTCAACCCACATTGCAATCTCCTCAGGAGTGCAATCTTTAACTCCTGGTATGTTTCCTATTATAATTTCAGTAATGGGTGCTCTCAAGCCGCAGGCATAGACAGTGCCTGTGTAAAAAAGGAGTATCAATGTATACTCGTGCCACAGGGAAAGTTTCTATATTCCCACCAAATGTGACACACTTAACTGATTTGCCTGTAAAAGCAGAGGGCTCGATAAGCGAGTGCTTTATGCCTATCGTTGAGGACCCAGTGTCACGCAAAACTCTTACTACCTTACCATCCAATATTCCGGGATGAAATGTAAGATAACCGACATTTACACATGCCGACATTGTAGGCATACAATGACCACAATCAAGTGTAATTGTAGACTTTAATCTGTTTTTCGACTGACACTCATAACATGTATCATTCATTACCATACATGCGTTCGCATGATCATTATCATCATTACCTTTCTCCTTTTTGACACTGCAATTATTTGCATGTCTATGTTTATTTTTGTCTCTCGACGGAGATCTGGCATTACCTTTGTTATTATTGACTGATTTTTTATTGCTATAATAATAAAAATCAGTAGAGTCATCCTTCCTGGCATCTCTACCATAAGATGATCTCTGTTTTATAGTATCCTTTCTGATGTGAACCATCATAATCCCTGCCTCTGTGATACCCACGATCATGAGGTGAATATCCTCTATAACCTCGTCGATATGAATTCGAAGGAGAGCGATGACGACGGAAGTTATAAAAACCTCTGTCGGATTGATAATAATCTGAACGACAACGTCCATCAAAGCTCTTCGATCGAGGTCTCTGATCATGGTGTGCTGCGCACACAGGCATAGGATCTCGAATAGTCGATCTATGAAGATCTTTATTCTGATGTGCGGTCTGATACTGTCTTCCGAGTTTTTCATACTCATCGATAGAATTAGGATGTCTTTCCTGTAAAAATGCTTCTAATTCAGTGCTGCATGCGGATAAAACTTTATCTCGCAGCATGAGATCTATAACACCTTCATATGTTTTATTTATACCAGATAGATCAATCCATCTGCTAAGGAAATGTTTGATAGATGCAATGAATTCACCAAAATCTGCATCCTTGCTTGGCTTAGCCGCATGAAAACGATCTCTGAATCCAGACTCAGTTAACTGGAAACGTCTTAGTAATACCTCTTTTACGACATCGAAATCGTTTCTACTCTTTTCATCAAGACTCATGAAACATTTAAGTGAGTCACCAGTCAAAAAATCAAGTAAAAGACTGCTCCATCTCTCCTTGGGTATGTTGAGAGCTGTGACCTTGATGATGAATCTAGATAAGAAAGAGTCAACACAATCGCGAGTTTGGTCAAAATGTGGCATTTTTAGCTTAGGATAGAAAATATTTGTACCAGCCGCAGTCTTAGTCTGTTCAGACTGCACTTTAGCTAATTCTAAAGCTTTTTCTTGTTCTGCATGAAGTTTTAATGCTTCCATTTCCATGGCATTTTTATGGGCTTGATCCAGTTGCATAAGTTCCATTTTCCTTAATTCCATTTCTTTATCTCGTTGTGCCATTCTTTCCTTCTCAAATTCTCTGTCTTTTTCTTGTTGAGCTAATTCTTTATCTCTCTGCTCTCTGTCTTTCTCTTGTTGAGCTAATTCTTTATCGCGTTGAGCTATAGTCAATCGTTCTAATTCCAATTTCATGGATATTTCTTTTTCCTTCAATTCCCTCTCTTGGGTTAATTCAAACCTCCTAAGCTCATCAGCTCGTTTAGTTGCTTCGCGCTGTTCCATTCTTTCCAGACGCGATAAATATTCATCATATTTCGTATCTGCAAAACTTTGTAGTTCCGCTCCTGATTTTCCATAACTTTTTCCAATATCAATGAATTCCTGTAATGAAAACATCGACTTCACCTAACAGAAATGGAATCCAGCTTGAAATAGGGCAGAATAGGACTTCTGCACCATCAAGCAATTAATATGAGGCTTACAAGGCAATTAATGAGGTTGTGCGTGAGGCTGGCAACCTAAATGTGGGCAATCCTGAGGCAATAACAATAAGGAACCAGCAGTTAGAACAGGCAGACACATTTACTTACCTAGGATTCATAGTAACACCTGACGGCGGAACAAGCAAGGACATTAACAACAGAATGAATAAAGCGAGAACAGCCTTTGCTAGTCCCAACAACATTTGGAAGTCTTTCTAGTACAGCACAAACACCAAATTAAGACTGTATGAGAGCTGTGTACTTTCTGTGCTTCTCTATGGTGCGGAATGCTGGAGAGTAACAGAGAAGGAAATGTCGAAACTGTCCTCCTTCCACACAATCTGCCTAAGGAAAATTCTCCAAATCTTTTGGCCAAACACCATCAGTAACCAAGAACTACTTATTCGGAGTAACTGTCACGTAGCGTTTAAAGGATAAGAGAATTATTTAGAGGAAATAATAGATCTGATGTGGAAGATTTGGCTCAAGGAATCCCTGCTGGGTTTTCCCACTTCCAAAGGGTGACGAAGAGGGTAAATTCTCCTAACTCGACAGGTCTGGAAAAGATTGTAAGGAGATATTTGGTCTCTCGCTACCGTCGTCCCCTTCTCAGTTATCTATTATTATTATTCTTTAAATTATATTATATTTTACGAGCCCCCCCTCCCTTATAAAGGAAGATAAACATAGACAATATTCAACATCTAATGGAAGGAACAAAGCGTGGGGTACAGTATATACACCCAATTGGTTTATTGCAATAAAGTGAATAGATGGTGAATGATAGTATTGTCGATGGAATTAGTGTCTGCTGTATGTATTATGTGTCTCACAATTCACGTGTTTTTCATCATGGATGACTAAACTTTGTGGCATTGATTAGGTGAGTTTCCTTTGTCGTGGACTTAGCTTTTCAGCCCCCGGCTGATAGTGAAGTGAGGTTAGTTCTCCGGTCTCCTGACGTTGCCCCCGGTAGGTCTTGAATGGTTCGGATTTGCCTTCTCTGTGCTCGACTCCGTATTCTGCGCTGAGATTGGACTGTCGTGCAAGGCTCCACCATAGACTGAAGACAAATACGACGGCTTCATTAATTTTCTAGCTTTAGAAAGCAGTCTTTCCCTAAGCCGTCCCTCTGCCTGTCACCTCAGATTTTAGTCTCTAACATCATATGTCTAGAGTCTAATCTTGAATTCAAGTTTCTCCTGTCTGTCCTTTATTATATTTCTCTGCCCCAGTGGCAGTATTATAATTCTTTAGACTGATTTATCGTCAGCTTAACCCGATGAATTATTATAAATGTCAGTTAAACCCACCAAATTTATCATAGAAATGTCGGCAACAGTATTCTAGTTCTGTGCCTCTAGCCTAATCGTCATGTCATTATGATGAATTTAACAAATAATTGGACATCCGTGTTTTAGAATTGTCTGACAACATTATCACACACTTCATGTCTGGTCGCCTCGTCATATAATTTATAATGAATATATGTCACGGTCGGTCAACATTATCGTTAATATTAATTTCCGTTAGTCTAACGTCGGGTCGAAAATAATCAAATAATATGGAAATTAATAGCTATATATATTCCCGTTATACATTATTATGAACATGTACATATCCCGTGGGATCATAAAATATACCCGATCACATGTGGCTGGATGTGATCGTAAAACAAAAATATGAATAAAGTAAACATACCAATCTTGCGTCGATTTTGCAATGTACTACACATTTCATCACATTATATTCTAGCGAGATTTCACTTACCTACTCAAAGATGGACGCTAACCCGCAATTAGACACGTGGCTTCAGTGCTTTTAATGCGAGAATTCGCCGATAATTGGGTTAGACCTAGCTGTCTCAAGGGTTCCGGGCAAGTGAAGATTGCCCGTGTTTGGCGCACTTTTAGCGGGACATTTCCGCTTGGACACGTGATCCGTAGCGTGCATCATGTGACCTTAGCCTCGTTTTAGACGCTCCAATCAATAATGTTAAAAGTCACGTGATGTTTTCCTAAGTGGCCTAAACTGGTTCTCCCAAGTTCAAGCAGTTCTAAATTAAAACGGATTTCTCGCTACCGAGGTCATTGGTCAACAATGACGTCGTATCTAAAAATAGCGAGGAGGAAATACTGAATGCTAGGAGAATTTCCGCCAGTGACAATTCCCGGGACTTTGCGATCATGCATTGAGGATGAGAAAAAAACGATGTCACGTAAATAATAAAAAAAAATGAAGAGAAGATTGGGCAAGTTGTCACACAAGCCCCTCCTCAAGTTTGACGTTCCGTCCAACTCCTCTTGTCCTGTCTTCCTCTTCTTTTCCAGTTTCTCATATCTCCTCGGTTGCGTCCGGATGTCTGCTCAAAAAATCTGCCCCTACGTTGTTCTTCCCAGGTATGTATTCTATGTGAAAGGAATATGGCTGCAACAGGAGTGACCATCTCATAAGCCGGGCATTAAGGTTCTTCGACGCTGCAAGAAATATCAACGGTTGTGATCACACTGCACCGTGAACTTTTTCCCGTATAAATATGGTTGAAACTTCTGCACAGCCCATATTAGCGACAGACATTCTCGTTCGATGGTAGAGTAGTTCTGTTCAGCAGGGTTCAATTTCCTACTAGCATATGCAATGGGGAATAGAGTTGCAGAAGGTCTATCACTAGGCTGCAGGAGAGTGGCTCCTATCCCTATATTGCTAGCATCTGTTCGCAGCGTAAAGTTCAGAGTTAAGTCAGGCAGTCGCAGAATTGGCCTAGCTGTGAGTTTCTCCTTCAGCAGCGTGTAGGCATTTTCGCACTCCGCTGTCCAGGTTACTTTGTCCGGGTTCCCATTCTTGGTTAATGCGGTCAATGGCGCACTCAGGGTATTAAAATCTTTAATATATCTCTGGTAGAAGCCACATAGAGACACAAATGACCTTACATCCTTTTTAGTCTGGGGTCGTGGGGCCCGCTGTAACTTCTCAATATTACGCGCATCTGGGAACATGCATCCATGCGAGATAGTGTGTCCCAGGAATTCTAGTTGCTCGCAGGCAATTTGACATTTTGTAGGGCGAGCGGTGAGTCCTGTTTCTCTAAGTCTTTCGAAGAGTAGGGAAACTGCGTCCAGGTGCTCCTCAAAGGTGTTCGTGGCAATAAGTATGTCGTCCATGAAATTACTTATCCCAGGGTGGTTCAGGGGTTCCAGTAGCTTCCTCATCATACGAGTAAAGACGCTTGGGGCGTTGCTTAGCCCAAATGGCAATACATTAAACTCGTAATGGCCTTCAGAAGTACTAAATGCTAACATATGTCGAATTTCCTCTTTTACCGGGATCTGGTAGTACCCTTTGCTAAGGTCTATCTTCGAAAAGTATCGTGCTCTACTCAGCTTGGTGAAAAGCTGATTCTGATCCGGTAAGGGCTCCGCTTGAAATTCCGTTACAGCGTTGAGCCTTCGGTAGTCTATGCAGAGGCGATGTTCTCCTGTGGATTTTCTAAGCAACACCACACTCGCACTATAAGGCGACTCTGATTTTGAGATAATATTTTCCTTAAGCAGGTACTCGATTTCCTCACCCAATGCCTTTGCTTTTTAGCATAAGGAACAGGATAGTTCTTAACTCGTACCGGGGCGAGGTCTGTTAGCTTCATATCAAATTCTATCAGGTTGGTCATGCCAGGTTTATCCGTGAGTGTACTAGGGTGTTTTCTCAACAACTGTTGAACCCGTGCCTGCTGATCCTCCGTTAAAGTTGAACTAATCTGAACATCTTGATGAGTTTCGCACTGACGAAGAGGGTATTCACAGGAGGTCAGGGGTTCTGCCTCAGTTTCCGTCGCAATAGCCAGTGTCAGGAAATGTGCTGGTTCTGCACCTGGTCTTTCATAATATCGCTTCAGCAGGTTTATGTGGTAAATTTTCTGCTTCCCCTTTATGGCAATCTTGTAATTGGTGCGCGACATTTTCTCAACAATTTTATATGGACCTCTCCACCCGATTTGCAATTTATTATTGCTACTGGGCAGGAGTAATAATACCTGTTCTCCTACTTCTAGCTCCCTATCCTTCGCAGTGCGGTTGTAGTAACGCGCATGTTTACGACGGGCACGGCGTACATTTTCCTTTGCCAGTTCCCATCCTGTTTTAAGGCGTTGGGTCAACTCCTTCACGTATTGGGATGCAGAGGTGACCGTCTCATCAGCTTTATCATCTGTCCAAGTACGTAACAGTGCCTCTAAAGGTCCTTTTATAGGTCTACCAAACAGCAATGTGGCAGGAGGCATCCCAGTAGAATTGTGGGGTACTTCGCGGTAAGCAAATAGTGCTGCGGGTAAGTATTGATCCCAGCTCTCTGGTTTTTCCTGCGCAAGTTTCCGAAGGATGGAAATAAGGGTCCCGTTAAACCGCTCCACCTGGCCATTTGCCTGGGGGTGGTAGGGAGAGGTGTGGATATGTCGGGCCTGAAATATCCTAAACACTTCCTCGGTGAGTTTTCCTCGGAATTGGGAACCATTATCTGTCAGGATCTGTGACGGAAACCCTAGCCGAGTAAATATGGTGAGCAGAGCCTCAGCAACATGCTTAGAATCACAGGCGGGCATAGCAATTGCCTCTGCCCACATGGAGCAACAATCCACTAACGTGAGTATATAACTGTTTCTCTTTTTGCTACGAGTAAGTGGACCCACAATATCCACCGCTACTCGTTCGAAGGGTGTGCCCAAGATTGGCATTTCTCCCAGAGTGGCTGGGGCCGTCCAGTGTTTCGGCGCTGTCCTCTGGCACTGCGGGCATGATTTCACATATCTCTGGATATCGGCGTTGATACCTGGCCAATAATAATGACATGAAATACGCTGAATCGTGGCACTTATGCCCATGTGGCCACTAAACGGAAGGGCATGGCCCATTTCTAGGACCTGGGCTCGGTATGCTGATGGAACCACAAGTTGCCCATGTTCCTGTCCTCCATTTCCTGCTTTCCGATGCAACAGCCCATTTTTCTTGTAGAAGTCTCCCTTTTGGAGAGGAGTGTGCGCTCTCGGTAGTTTTTTTTGTAGCAGGGTGCTAGAGATTGATCCTCCGTTTGTGCCTTTTTTAATTCCTCAGGAAGGATGTTGGGTGGGATTTCCAACTCCGTATTCCGTTTGGCCTGTCCCTCTAGTGGTGACAGCCGCCACAACCAGAGGGTGAATGGGTTCTCCCAAGAACACATACCTACACCCTAAGATCAAGGGATAAATAGGGTCGTCCAAGATCGCTGCACGGATTTCCCCAGTCACATATTTTGATTTGACCTTAATCTTGGCTATGGCCAAACGCATAGGTGCTGCACTTTTAGTAGGTCCTTGTATTTCTATAGTGTCTTCTGTCATCTGGTCAGGCTTGACTAGGGATGCACAGACAACTGCGTCGAATGCAAGGCCTGTATCATAAAGGCAGGTCACCTCTTGGTCATTTATGAGGACTGTCTCAACGACCGGGGGATGTCGGGGTTTGTCCAGAGGTTCTTCCGGTCCATTTCCCCTTGCGGCACTTTTACGTAAGCAGGCAGCATGATGAGGTGGGTTTTTCCGGTTGCACTCCTGCGTATTGTGGGTGATGGTTCTACAGTGCTTACACCATTTTTCCCCTTGCCTCTGCTGCTGGAAATTAGATCTCTGAGTAGTCTTGTAGTCTGGCTTGTCATGCTTTTTGAAGTTAGTATACGGTGGTTTCACTTGGGGGTCCATGTGTGACTGAGCTGTCTGTCTAGGTACGTAATCTGGTTGTTTCCGTCTGGGTGGTGGATTCTCTGATAGTGCTGCCTGATATCGTTCCGCTAACTGGACTATGGATTCTAAAGTGCTGGCCCCATTCTCTGTCAGGAATCTTCTCATGTCGGAAGTCATGGTGTCCTTCAGTTGTTCGATCATGACCATTTCCTTCAGGCCTTCCCAATCATGAGTAAAATTCCCTAGGGCACCCCACTTCTCCACGTAGGAATCCAGTCTCGCAGCAAACTGAGCAAAGTTCTCTCCGACTTCCCTCCTAGAGTTACGGAACCTCTTCCTATAGGCGTCAGCATGTAGCTCATAACGAACCAATAGTGCCTTTTTCAAAGAGTCGTAGTCATCCTGTAAACCTGGAGGAAGCTTGCTATACACGTCATAAGCAGTTCCTCTAAGCCCTTGCGACAGTTTCAGGTTCCATTTGCTCTTCTCCAAACCAAACGTGGTGGCAAACTTCTCAAATTTGTCCAGATACCTATCGATCGAGTCGGCTTGTTCCGAGAAAGCTTCGAATGGAAACGTCAAGGGTCCCAAAGTTGACATGAGTGAGGATGGCAAAGGTCCGGTGCCCCCTGCGTGCAAGGAAGGCATATCATCTGACCGTGGCGATAGGTTGCCTGAGGAGGTAGATGCTGTCGCACCGGCTACGGTTCAACTCTTTGAGCTTGTCCCTGCATCTCTAACTGCTTCATCTTCAATGCATGCTCGCGTTCATCTCTCTCGCTTCTTTCTCTAGCGTCTACAGCTTTTATCCTCTCATCTATTTCTGCTAACTTTATTCGCTCTTCTCTTTCAGCTTTCGCTGTTTCTCGAGCGTAATACTTATCAGTCTCGACACTGACATAATTTGCAAGGTCCACCCCACTATAACCTAGATCTCGACCGGCCTCCCCTAGTGCTGCCTTAAGCTTAACTATTTCAGCCATCTTTTGCAGTTAAAGTCCACACTGAGTAAGCTAGTGCTACCTTCCAATAGTATTTCTAGCAACAAGTAAATACTAATTATTTATCCGACTGCTGTAGAATGAAATTACTACAGTTATGGAGACTTAAGGTCTGTAATTCAATGAAATACAAAATCAAGAACTAACTTAATTAAACACAACATATATAAAGGGATTCACCAATCAATGCCTGAATTTCTAGAAAAAATGTTTTCTGTCTTTCTAGAGCTCACTGTGTGAAAATACATGTGTTAAAATGGTATACTGTAATGACTGAATGGATGATACTATCCCAGAGGTATGATAAAATACATAAGTTCAAATCCCGGACCGAGACACCAGTGTCACGTAGCGTTTAAAGGATAAGAGAATTATTTTAGAGGAAATAATAGATCTGATGTGGAAGATTTGGCTCAAGGAATCCCTGCTGGGTTTTCCCACTTCCAAAGGGTGACGAAGAGGGTAAATTCTCCTAACTCGACAGGTCTGGAAAAGATTGTAAGGAGATATTTGGTCTCTCGCTACCGTCGTCCCCTTCTCAGTTATCTATTATTATTATTCTTTAAATTATATTATATTTTACGAGCCCCCCCTCCCTTATAAAGGAAGATAAACATAGACAATATTCAACATCTAATGGAAGGAACAAAGCGTGGGGTACAGTATATACACCCAATTGGTTTATTGCAATAAAGTGAATAGATGGTGAATGATAGTATTGTCGATGGAATTAGTGTCTGCTGTATGTATTATGTGTCTCACAATTCATCATGGATGACTAAACTTTGTGGCATTGATTAGGTGAGTTTCCTTTGTCGTGGACTTAGCTTTTCAGCCCCCGGCTGATAGTGAAGTGAGGTTAGTTCTCCGGTCTCCTGACGTTGCCCCCGGTAGGTCTTGAATGGTTCGGATTTGCCTTCTCTGTGCTCGACTCCGTATTCTGCGCTGAGATTGGACTGTCGTGCAAGGCTCCACCATAGACTGAAGACAAATACGACGGCTTCATTAATTTTCTAGCTTTAGAAAGCAGTCTTTCCCTAAGCCGTCCCTCTGCCTGTCACCTCAGATTTTAGTCTCTAACATCATATGTCTAGAGTCTAATCTTGAATTCAAGTTTCTCCTGTCTGTCCTTTATTATATTTCTCTGCCCCAGTGGCAGTATTATAATTCTTTAGACTGATTTATCGTCAGCTTAACCCGATGAATTATTATAAATGTCAGTTAAACCCACCAAATTTATCATAGAAATGTCGGCAACAGTATTCTAGTTCTGTGCCTCTAGCCTAATCGTCATGTCATTATGATGAATTTAACAAATAATTGGACATCCGTGTTTTAGAATTGTCTGACAACATTATCACACACTTCATGTCTGGTCGCCTCGTCATATAATTTATAATGAATATATGTCACGGTCGGTCAACATTATCGTTACTATTAATTTCCGTTAGTCTAAACGTCGGGTCGAAAATAATCAAATAATATGGAAATTAATAGCTATATATATTCCCGTTATACATTATTATGAACATGTACATATCCCGTGGGATCATAAAATATACCCGATCACATGTGGCTGGATGTGATCGTAAAACAAAAATATGAATAAAGTAAACATACCAATCTTGCGTCGATTTTGCAATGTACTACACATTTCATCACATTATATTCTAGCGAGATTTCACTTACCTACTCAAAGATGGACGCTAACCCGCAATTAGACACGTGGCTTCAGTGCTTTTAATGCGAGAATTCGCCGATAATTGGGTTAGACCTAGCTGTCTCAAGGGTTCCGGGCAAGTGAAGATTGCCCGTGTTTGGCGCACTTTTAGCGGGACTTTTCCGCTTGGACACGTGATCCATAGCGTGCATCATGTGACGTAAATAATAAAAAAAATGAAGAGAAGATTGGGCAAGTTGTCACAGTAACCAGGAGGACATGCACACCATCATAGCTGGCAGACGTTGGAGTTGGGTTGGCCACGTCCTCAGAAGGGACCCTGATACCATCACAAGAACCGCTATGCTGTGGACCCCCGAGGGAAAGCGAAAGAAAGGCCGACCAAAAACAACTTGGCGGAGAACTGTGGAGGCCGAGATGTAAAGAATGAATCAGAGTTGGGGCACTGTACGAAGGATGGCCGCCGACCGAGCAAAGTGGAATCAATTTGTTGCTGCCCTACAAGACGTGATGGCCACTGACTGCTTTGACAGTTGGTGGCTATGGATCAAAGAAGAAGAAGAGGACTTCTGCACCATCAAGCAATTAATATGAGGCTGGCAACCTCATCATGTAAAACTAATTCCACATAAACCACCGCTGCAAGAATATGTAACGGCCAAGTGCAGGCTTCTTGTAAAGTGGGGGAGGGGGACCAGCTACACCATAAGGAGCGCACAGGAAAATAATGATGATAATCCAAGACAGAAGCAGGTCCTCTGGTAAGGAGGCGTATGATGCCACCCAGATATCATCGAAAGGAGCCCGGGGTTTGCTGAATAATCTTTTAAAGAGAACTGGAGATAGGATGAAAGGGACAAAGAAGATGTGGACAGGATGGCACAGGACATGAAGGCTTGAAGTGAATTTGTTGAAGGCTTGAAGTGAATTTGTTGAAGGCTTGAAGTGAATTTGTTGAAGGCTTGAAGTGAATTTGTTGAAGGCTTGAAGTGAATTTGTTGAAGGCTTGAAGTGAATTTGTTGAAGGCTTGAAGTGAATTTGTTGAAGGCTTGAAGTGAATTTGTTGAAGGCTTGAAGTGAATTTGTTGAAGGCTTGAAGTGAATTTGTTGAAGGCTTGAAGTGAATTTGTTGAAGGCTTGAAGTGAATTAGTTGAAGGCTTGAAGTGAATTTGTTAAGGGAGGTGAAAGGTAATGGTGATGATCTGCATAAAAGTAAAGGTAGTCCCATGGCAGATACGTCTACAGGGGAGTGAAGTGTTGGAGATTTCACTATACAGGCGAACCCCGCTTTATGGTGCTGCGCTTTACGGTGCTTCACTAATACAGTGCCTCGCTGATACAGCGCTTCTCAATCAGAACCTTTCTCCATATTTTCGGCGCATTCTTTGCTCTTACGCTGTTTTTCGGCCAACCGACGATCACTAATAGAAATCTCTAAAATCAGAGTCAGACACCATCTTGATGTCGATCAGTCAGTCTGATCCTGCCATTTGAACGTTCTGCATCTTCCAGTGTTCTCTAAAATTTTAAACTTGTTATATTATATATAAAAGTGAATTTTTACTTAAATTATAATGACATCCAAGTCTAATAGTGAGAAAAAGTGGAGTCGTAACCCTCTTACTTTAAATGCAAAGTTAGAAATGATAAAACTTAGAAATGATAAAACTTAGAAATGATAAAACTTAGAAATGGTAAAACTAAGAAATGATAAAACTTAGAAATGATAAAACTAAGAAATGATAAAACTAAGAAATGATAAAACTAAGAAATGATAAAACTTAGAAATGATAAAACTTAGAAATGATAAAACTTAGAAATGATAAAACTAAGAAATGATAAAACTTAGAAATGATAAAACTTAGAAATGATAAAACTAAGAAATGATAAAACTTAGAAATGATAAAACTTAGAAATGATAAAACTTAGAAATGATAAAACTTAGAAATGATAAAACTTAGAAATGATAAAACTTAGAAATGGTAAAACTAAGAAATGGTAAAACTTAGAAATGATAAAACTAAGAAATGATAAAACTTCCGGGTACACCACAATGAGATGGTACCCACTGAAGTATGGTTCTCTTTTTGGCAGCTACCTTGTTTAGTTCATTTCTCAGATGCGGGAGTTTACCACCCTTGAGAGCTTGCAGGACAGCCAGTGCATCTGTGAGGATGACTACCTGGTGGCAGTCAGAGTTGGTGTTATAAATCATATTTGCAGCTTGCTCTAGAGCTTGAACCTCAGCTGTATAGTTGGAACAGAATTTACCAGTGGGAATGTGCCTAGTCTCATAGTGGTTGTCAGGATATGAGATAAAGATACCGGCACCTCCATTCCTAACAGCATTAGTTGCTGATCCATCTGTATAGGCTTAGAAATGATAAAACTTAGAAATAATAAAACTAAGAAATGATAAAACTTAGAAATGATAAAACTTAGAAATGATAAAACTTAGAAATGATAAAACTTAGAAATGATAAAACTAAGAAATGATAAAACTTAGAAATGATAAAACTTAGAAATGATAAAACTAAGAAATGATAAAACTTAGAAATGATAAAACTAAGAAATGATAAAACTTAGAAATGATAAAACTTAGAAATGATAAAACTTAGAAATGATAAAACTAAAAGAGACCAAGGTTTAATGAATGATGAGAAGTGAAAAGAAACGTCAATCCCTGAGGCAAAGTTTAATGCTTTCCTACTTGAAGACACTAGCATCTCAACCTTCCACATAGGACCGAAGATGCGGCAAAAGTGATGAATACAGCCAGCGACCCATAGCTTGACTGCTTGCGTCAGCGAACCAGAGCCGACCACGACTGTACTCCACCTCCAAGTGGTGGTCCGAAACAGGCTGCATCACTGCAGTCTGGCTGAGAGAGTAGGCATCGAAGAGGGAAGGCAAACCCGGTCCCAAAAAATGCTGTGCTGAAGCCGGATGTGTCGGCCGAAAGGCGCAAATATTGCAGCTTCGCTGTAAACGGACACAACGCAACCAACGTCCTTTTCAGGACAAACGAGGACGAAGAACCTTCCACATCAACAGCTAGCATTCCTTCAACTTCATCAGCAGAGACCCCTGCAACAGCCCCATCCTTGTTTACACCATCAAAAAGACTAAGATTGTTAGATGATGATGAAACTGTTATATCGCCTTCAGCTTTCCTACAATAAATATTAAATGTTTCTCAAGTTTGCATTGACCAATCACTGTAAGCTAAGGATTAAATATTTTAAGGTAAACAATGACTGCTCTAAACTGTATATTCTTATTAGTATTCTATGATTTTTATGTCTAATTCTATTGCTAACTTAAAATATGATAATGTGAACATGTTATTGGGCTTTGCTATGCATTTGCAAGAGAAAAAGCAATTCTTTGCTTTACGGCAATTCTCGCTTTACAGCAAGGGCCTGGAACCTAACCCGCCGTAAAGCGGGGTTCACCTGTACTGGGTCTCAGCCTTATATGAGGTGGGGTGAATGATTCTCTGCTGCCTTTACCTTCCCTAACTCAAAAGCAGAGTCAGATACCCATTTACAGTTGGGTAGATTGGAGGGTGAAGGTATCACGTTTTCATACCTGTCAACCTGTACAAATTTTTCATACAGTTTATGTATTTTTGATACTTTTAGCAGTGTACGGCTATACAGACTCATTGTACAGATCCCCCCCCCCCTTTCCCAAAAAAAAATATAATCGAAAAACATTTTTTTATTATAATTTTTTTTAAAAATAAAAACAAAATTCTAAACATATTTTACAACCCAAGTTTTTTTAAATCAGAAAATATTTTCTAGCCCAGGTTTTCTTTTTAAACCAATTTTTTTATTTTTTATTCCGGGAATCTCAGCGTCTGTTTTTAAACTGAGGTCTCTCCCAGCAACCAATCAAATCCTTTTATACCCAAAAATTCGGCCTCAAACACTTTCGGTTTGCGTGACATGACGTATTTTTAAAGTTACCTGTTATCAACGACCAGGCTTGCTTGCCACCACACTTCGACGCCATTTTGTTAAAAAAAGCTAAGTACTTATAACTTGGTTAAATATTGCTGTTGTTTTGCTTTGTTGCAATTTAATTGCTGTCTTAATCTTTCCGGTTATATCTTGCCCTTCAATATATTTCCGATAAATTGTCATAATATTCTGTGTAGGCCCTAAATAATTAGAAAAAAAAAAGTTTGTTTGCGTTGAGTAGGCCTACTTTATTCCAGTGCTCGAGATTTGCTGCTTTATTTTTTTATAAAGTGGCGATCTATTATAATCACTGGTCTAGGCCACCAACTTTTAAATAATAATTTTGTAAATTTTTGGTAGTACGTTTTTTCTTCCTAGATTTGATATTCTGTTCATAATTTGGTTAATTTTTTTATTTTTTGCTGTTAGCTGTTTGCTTTGCTTCGTTGTATTTTATTTGTGTCATTCTCTTAATCTTTCCAGTTATATTTTGACCATTTAAATATTTCCAATAAATTAATATCATTAAATTCTGTGTAGGTCCTACAAAAGTAGAAAACAAAAGTTTATTTGTGTTGAGTAGGCTTATTCTAGCAGTTGAGATTCGCTGCTTTATTTTTTATTAAGTGGCAATCTATTATCACTGGTCTAGGCTACCAACTCTTAAATAATATTTTGTAAATTTTTGGTGGTACGTTTTTTCTTCCTAGATTTGATATTCTGTTCATAATTTGGTAATTTTTTTTTTTTTTTGCTGTTAGCTGTTTGCTTAATCTTTCCAGTTATATTTTGATCATTTAAATATTTCCAATAAGTTAATGTCATAATATTCTGTGTCAGCCCTACCTAACTAGAAAAAAAGTTTGTTTGCGTAAACTTCGCTGCATTATTTTTCAATTAAAATAAAAAATCCACATAGACTGCAGGAGGTCCATGAATGCGGACAGACTCACTTCTATTTTACAGTGTAAGATTAACATTGATACATGCTGTGTAGGCTTTAAGCCCACAAATGCAATTCTGCAAAGTGCTAAAAGTGCATGTGTTGATTATAATATTTTTTTTTTTTTTTTTAAATAAAATTTTGCCCCGTTTTGGCGAGGCGCCTCCCGTTTAACCTAGCCGGTTATATTAGGGTGCATGTCCAAATATAAAAGACCTTTAGATTTGGATTTTTGATTATAATACAAAACACTGAATCAAAAGAATAGAACCTCACGATCACTAAGTTTTTTTACATGTAAAGAACAGCATGAGACTATTAGCATGTTTTATATCACACTAATTCAAATGTTAATAGATTTGTATATGTCATTTCTCGTTTTAAAACTGTATTGTGTATAATTTATTAATAAATTGTTTGCGTAAGGATTTTTGGGTGTTTGTAAGGATTTTTTTGGTCCGGCGTACAGGTTTTTGTCTCAGGAGGTTGACAGGTATGCGTTTTAAACCCAGTAAGTCTGCCTCAAGAAACAAGCACTCTAACAACTCTGCTAATTGAAGCTCTGTATGAACATACAAATGGTTATGAATTGACTAAGAAGCTCTCTAAGGTGATCCATTACAGAAGATACAGAAACTTCAAAATCTGTGGATTCAGTTACTACCTACAGAAGACCTCCCAGAAATCTTAAACAGGACCTGTTATAGCTAAGCTATATGTACGGGGGTCAAACAATTTGCTCCTTTTTGACACGTTTCAGCTAAGGCACATAAAAAAAATAATCCACATGACCTACGTCAGGTCTCAACATTATGGGACCAAAAAAGAAAATACTTCTCATATAAAATATGCACCTTGTGCTGTAGATAAAGATAGCTGTGTCTACTGAAGTAAGTGATTTTATTAATAAGTATAACAGGTCAATGTACAGCATCACTTATGCAGCCCGCCATGGATCAAACAACTTTCATGCAGTGCCATGTCACATCAAATGACTAAAATGTTTTCTTAACAGCTTCAGAATCTTCTCATTTGCTTCTTGAACTTCTCAAAGTGGAAATCATCTGTTGCTTTCTCTCCCGTCGTCTTCTTTTTCTTCTTCTTGCCCGATTTACTGTCTTCTGATGAGGAAAAAAAATTTGCTCATGTAAAAATAATCTACTACTCTTTAACTTAATTCTAGTTATAAGGATAGGAGGTAAAGGATTCCGTTACATGCCCACTGAGGCAAATTGGTATTAGGTCCATTATTTTCTTGACCACCAGCACACTAAAGGTGATGTGGTCAGCATCACAACAGCCACCTTTAACCTTCCCAGAGTTGCTCTGGTACCCAATTCATGAGGCTGAGTCATCCCCGGTCTAAAAAGTCACACCTCAACTGGGGATCGAACAATGGACCACCGAGCTTGGAAGCCAGTGCACTAACCACTGTGCTATTGCAGCTACTAATTCTATATATAACCATCAACATGATTTCCCTGTTTGCTTCATAAGGAGAATGGGGCCACCAGGAAGCCTGTTCCAAAGCACTGGTGTACTCTTGCTGCAGCAGTTTCTGTAGCAACTTGTTTTGCACTAATTTATTTTACAATAAATTGACACAGAAGCCACTGTTACAACAGAAACCACTGTTACAACAGAAACCACTGTTACAACAGAAACCACTGTTACAACAGAAACCACTGTGACAACAGAAACCACTGTGACAACAGAAACCACTGTTACAACAGAAACCACTGTTACAACAGAAACCACCGTTACAACAGAAAGCACTGTTACAACAGAAACCACTGTTACAACAGAAACCACTGTGACAACAGAAACCACTGTGACAACAGAAACCACTGTTACAACAGAAACCAATGTTACAACAGAAACCACTGTTACAACTGAAACCACTGTTACAACAGCGTGTGAATGCTTGGTGCAGACTTCTGGCAAGGGGACCAGCTACAGTGGCTGTTTCATGATCTGTAACGTGGGCAAAAGAAAATGATGAGGTGTGCTCCATCATCATCATCACTCTTCAGCACGATGATGACAATATGATGAGGTGTGCTCCATCATGATCATCACTCTTCAGCTCGATGATATGATGAGGTGTGCTCCATCATGATCACTCTTCAGCTCAATGATGATATGATGAGGTGTGCTCCATCAAGATCACTCTTCAGCTCGATGATGATGATATGATGAGGTGTGCTCCATCATGATCACTCTTCAGCTCAATGATGATATGATGAGGAGTGCTCCATCATGATCACTCTTCAGCTCAATGATGATATGATGAGGTGTGCTCCATCATGATCACTCTTCAGCTCAATGATGACAATATGATGAGGTGTGCTCCATCATGATCACTCTTCAGCTCGATGATGATGATATGATGAGGTGTGCTCCATCATGATCATCAAACTTCAGCTCGATGATGATTGACATGATGAGGTGTGCTCCATCATGATCATCACCTGTCAGCTTGATGATGATGATATGATGAGGTGTGCTCCATCATGATCATCACCCTTCAGCTCGATGATGATTGACATGATGAGGTGTGCTCCATCATGATCATCACCCTTGAGCTTGATGATGATGATGATATGATGAGGTGTGCTCCATCATGATCATCAAACTTCAGCTCGATGATGATTGACATGATGAGGTGTGCTCCATCATGATCATCACCTGTCAGCTCGATGATGATGATATGATGAGGTGTGCTCCATCATGATCATCACCCTTCAGCTCGATGATGATGATATGATGAGGTGTGCTCCATCATGATCATCACCCTTGAGCTCGATGATGATGATGATATGATGAGGTGTGCTCCATCATGATCATCAAACTTCAGCTCGATGATGATTGACATGATGAGGTGTGCTCCATCATGATCATCACCTGTCAGCTCGATGATGATGATATGATGAGGTGTGCTCCATCATGATCATCACCCTTCAGCTCGATGATGATTGACATGATGAGGTGTGCTCCATCATGATCATCACCCTTGAGCTCGATGATGATGATGATATGATGAGGTGTGCTCCATCATGATCATCAAACTTCAGCTCGATGATGATTGACATGATGAGGTGTGCTCCATCATGATCATCACCTGTCAGCTCGATGATGATGATATGATGAGGTGTGCTCCATCATGATCATCACCCTTCAGCTCGATGATGATTGACATGATGAGGTGTGCTCCATCATGATCATCACCCTTGAGCTCGATGATGATGATGATATGATGAGGTGTGCTCCATCATGATCATCAAACTTCAGCTCGATGATGATTGACATGATGAGGTGTGCTCCATCATGATCATCACCTGTCAGCTCGATGATGATGATATGATGAGGTGTGCTCCATCATGATCATCACCCTTCAGCTCCACAAGGAGCACAGGCCTTCAACAATGTATGCCAGGTACTCTTGTCCTGTGCCATCATCTCAAGATCTTTCCACATGTTGTTTCTCTCCGTCATCTCTGTCGCCAGTTCTCTGCACCATGTGTTAATTTTTTTTGGTCTTCCTGTACCTCTTGCATTCTGGGGATACTAGAAAAAAAGAATGCCTTGAAATACACACGTCTGCATCTTTTCATCTTCTTTTCCACAGCACTTGTCTGGTTCTTGCCGGTAGTACATATTGGTAGAACGTCCAATTGACAGAGCGGTTAGACTGCTGGTCTCACCCGGCTCCAGTCTACCTGGCTGTAAATGGGTACCTGACTCTACTCTTTGAGTTAGGGAAGGAAAAAGGCAGCAAGGAAGGGAATTGGTCACCTCACCTCTCGATGCTGGACTCAGTATAGTGAAGTCTCTAACACTACACTTTCCTACTGCAGTATCTGCTATGGGGGCCACCTTTACTTTTTTTTACATATTGGTGATCTTCTCAAACCATTTCTATCACGTTTGCTCCAAGTATCTGTCCCATAATGCCCCAATACAACAAACAGGACTAAATAACTACATTGTTTAACTACGGCTGCTGAGCTCATCAATCTTCCACAGCCAATGACAAATTATAGATTTGTGTACGTTGTTTAACTACGGCTGCTGAGCTCATCAATCTTCCGCAGCCAATGACATGTTAAAGATTTGTGTATGTGTTCTGTAGCTGGTGAGTGGTGATTTAAAGAGGGTGGTTATTTAATTTGTTTAACTGCTTGTTGAGTCTGACGTGTTCTGTAGCTGGTGAGTGGTGATTTAAAGAGGGTGGCTATTTAATTTGTTTAACTGCTTGTTGAGTCTGATGTGTTCTGTAGCTGCTGAGTGGTGATTTAAAGAGGGTGGCTATTTAATTTGTTTAACTGCTTGTTGAGTCTGACGTGTTCTGTAGCTGCTGAGTGGTGATTTAAAGAGGGTGGCTATTTAATTTGTTTAACTGCTTGTTGAGTTGTGATTTAAAGAGGGCGGCTATTTAATTTGTTTAACTGCTTGTTGAGTGGTGATTTAAAGAGGGTGGTTATTTAATTTGTTTAACTGCTTGTTGAGTCTGATGTGTTCTGTAGCTGCTGAGTGGTGATTTAAAGAGGGTGATTATTTCATTTGTTTAACTGCTTGTTAAGTCTGATGTGTTCTGTTCTTAATTGGAAGATTAAGCTTTGCTCCATACATCGCAGGTTGTTGATGTTGACATTTTTTTATTTTGATGGGTCATGTCCAAGAGCCCCTTTCGCCCAACGGCTCATCCATTCCTCTTTGAAGTTGGTTTGGAGTACTGGTACACTAAAAAGGCAACAGAAAAATTCTCAAGTAACTTCAGAGCAAAGGCAGAGGCCATGAAAACTGCAGCAGAGATTCTAATGACAGAGGAAAGCACCTAGAGACAAGTTGCTTTCTTCACAGATGCACTGTCAGTAATTGCAACACTGAGGAACCAGAATAATGCAGACCTGGATGACCTAGGAGTAGTACTCCACAAACTGAACCAGCAATTCAAAAGATTTGTGATCCAATCTCAATGTAACATCCCCAGCAATGAACAGGCTGACAGATTGGCAAAGGAAGATGGAAGGCTACCTCAGCCTGATTCAAGCATAACTTTCGGCAAAGAGTTTTATCAGAATCAGATAAAGGAACGATTGGGATGCACAGCATCCAGGTCACACACAAAATGATGCATGTTACCAGCTAAGAAGAAGAGAACAAGTGGTAATCTTTAGACTTCATACGGCCCACAACAGGTTGGGATACCATCTATTCAACAAGCTAAAGATAGGAACTACAGATGAGTTTAACTGTGGCGCTGAAAATGACTGCTGAACATTTGCTTCAAAGATCCCCTAAATATGAGGAGAGAGACAGCACATGGCTGTCACTAGTTCTATTCCTAGAAAAACTCGAGATACAAATAGTCTCAAGCTGACCACTGCTTTCTTTGAAAATATTCAAGTAGACGTCTGAGAGTGAACGAAGAGTATAAGTTTAGCTGTCAGCATGTTGTCTGGAGTGTTTGTTTGAACCATGTGGAGGCAGAGATGCAAAAAAAGAACCAGAGCTGGGGCACTGCATCAAATGATAGCCGCCAGCCAAGCAAAGTGGAAGCAGTTTGTTGCTGCCCAACAAGACACTATCAGGCGTGATGGCTACTGATTGCTTTGACAGCGGCTAAGGATCGAAGGAGAAGAAAGATGTAAACTCTAAGCCAAGCATTAATGGTGGCCTTGAAGGCAAAGCCATCTGTGTATGCATGTATAGCAGTGTTAGGATAGCAGTTTACAGTCTCTAAAGTAGCTGTCTTAAGTATTGTTGGATTGGTGTCTCTTGTCAGTGTGCTTGCTATCCATGAGTGTGATTATTATTATTATTAATTTATTTTCACTAGTAATTATAAAAAACAATATCTAGGTTAAACAGATTATGCAACCATTGTTAAACACCTACATAATAACATTATATTTCACGAGGTACAGAAAAAACAAACAAACAAAAAAAAAGAACAAAACTAACTAACCTGATGGGGCAACTTCACGGTCAACATCTCCGACTCTCAATGGCTCAGGTTTTGGTAGCTCAACTTTCTTCACAAACTTCGGCTTGTTGTCATCAATGTTAACTACGAGTGAAAAAGAAAAACTTACATTGTATTCACAGTAACATGTACATATGGTACTTTGACAAGACCTAGACAAGTGCCAGTGGAACAAGAGATGAGAAGAAGATGCTGGAGATGGATAGGACACACACTGAGGAAACCTGATAGCACTACAAGGCAGTTCTTGTTATGGAATCCCTAGGGTATGAGAGGTAGAGGGAGAACAAAGAACACATGGAGAAGAGAACAAAGAACACATGGAGAAGAGAACAAAGAACACATGGAGAAGATAACAAAGAACACATGGAGAAGATAACTGGAGACAGGCTGGAGCTGATAGCTCAGGACAGGAAGACTTGGCATAAATTAATGGGTGATGATTTTGATGATAAAGTACTTATGTGACTGAAACTGGTTATGTGACAGGCACAGGTGCAAGCACCTATGCGCTACGGGGGATACAAGATGCGAGCAAAGAACAGTAAAACTGTAATGTGCCAGGCATGTCATAAAAGGCAACTAAGGAGCTTTGGGAACGAGTCCAACTACCCCATTACATAGAAAATTTAAGTCACAAAAACCTCAACAACAATATAGACAAGTTAACAATCAGAAAATAATTAAAATTAGCCATCCACATCCCAAGAAGGTCCTAAGATAAGGAAGTGTGTGAGAAAGTTGAAAGGAGTCTCGAGTTCCTGGCTCACTTTTTTCTTTGAGTAAAAATCGTATACCTGGAATGTTCGTAAATTAAACAAACAAGGAAAACTGTGCACAGGTGGCAGCACTAATGAGAAACTTCAGACCAGACATCCTGGGACTAAAGCCTTACAAGGCAGTTCCTGCTCTTGAAACTCCAGAGTAAAAGAAATATAGGGAGGCCAAAAGTAAACATGGAGAAGAGAACAGGAGACAGTCATAAGAGATAATGAAGGCACAGAAAGATCTTGAACAGATGGCACAGGATAGGCAGAGTTGGCCTGAATTTGTTAAAGGCACATGCTTCTCAGTAATGAATGAATGAATGATGTGAAAGTAATCATTTATGAAAGTCTGTAACATTCTGGTTGTCAGTTTTGTTGTTCTCCATGTTTCACACCCACACAATAGGACTGACTGGACACATGCATGGAATATTCTTATTTTCCATATACTTTCCAATGCAAAGAAAGCTCTTCTTGCCTTTAGTATTCTTATTTTGATATCAATGTCTGTTCCTTCATCTTTGTCTACATTGCTGCCAAGATACGTGTATGAGTTCATATCTTGTAAGGATGCATGGAGGCATATCTGGAGTCATCCTTATATGACAACCAGCTATGCACAATGCTACAATATACATATGTGCAAGTGAAACTCTGTCTGTGAGACTAATTACACCCTCATTGACTCTTGAAATCATCCACACACTTCCAGGGATTCCCCCTGTGGTGAAACATGTTGAGAACCCAGCATTGCACACTAAGCTTGGAGGAGTCACTTGAGTCCCAGACGTGATTCTTTGGCATTGACTTAGTTGGCTGCGTGCAGGAGGATCTCACTATGGACCCAGTGATAGGTAAGGGGATCTGAGACGTGGCTCTGTGCAGGACATGATAATTCCTTGGGAGAGCCCAGAACCAGAGCACAGTATTTAGCTCTGCATATTTGGAGACCCCCTTTGATGGTGGGGAATGCACAGTATGCCACACGCTTCTTCCTCCTAGCTTGGGACAAGATGTGATGATCCTTTAAATGCAAGCCAAGCTGGAGAACTGCCATCACAGGTGTCAATACCTTGTCGAGGTATGGCGGCTTGCGTACCCTGATTACCCCCAGAGTTATGCCAGCGGGAGTTTGGACAGGTTTGTGCGGGTAGGGGTCAGACTAAAGCAGACACCCTGGTCCTCCAGGTTGGGGGTTTTAGCATAGGGCTGACACCCCTGTCTATGTAAAAAGAAACGAAGTTATGGAAATGAGAACAAATGAACAAACTTTGCTACGGGACGGACATCCGGAGTCTGAGGCTCATATGACTGTCAGTGGTGAAAGCCGAAAGGAAGCCACTGACACGAGAATGGATGTCCTGACCATAAATGTGAAACAAGAATAGGATTTTGGAATGTCAGGACAATGAACGAGACGGGAAAACAGGAAAAGTTAAAAAAACAGGGACAGAAAGCAGATAGACCACATGATGATTAATGGTAGATGGAGACATGCATTACAAGATGTGAAGGTAAGAAGAGGTGCAGATGTGGGAAGTGACCACCATTTAGTCGTAGCAAAACTGAAGGTGAAAATCAGAACTGCTGGACCAACTGTAACTACACAGAAAAGGTTTGACATCAGCACATTGAAGGACCCCCTTACCAGAAAAGCTTTTGCGGCTGATATAAAGAAACGATATCAAATTGCCAAAAGTCAGGAAAAGACATAGACTGATGATAGACCAGAAATTCAACACCATTTCAACAATATATAAGGAAAGCAGCAAATCATGCTTGGGATTCCAGGAAAGGAAGAAGCAAGAATGGATAACACCAGAGACATTAAACACCATAGCGATGAGAAAGGAAATGAAAGAAAACAGAAGCGAAGTCCCCCAGGTTAAAGCAACTACACAGCGAACAGTACAGTCAGCTGGACAAGGAAGTTAAACGCCAAACCCGAGCCAACAAAAGGAATTTCCTAGATGATCTTGCATGACAGGCAGAAGAGGCAGCACTGAGAAATGAACAAAGCACAGTATACAAAATAACTAAAATCATCAGTGGAAACAAGGTGCAAACAATATTACATTAGTAAGAGATAGGCAAGGAAATCTCTTCACGACAGCAGAGGGACAGGAAACAAGATGGGCAGAGCATTTCAGAGAAACTCTGAACAAGGTACCACCAGAGACACAGTTGAAATTAGTTATTTCCTGAGGATGAAAATGATTTGGATGTTAATACAGACATTCCATGGAAGGAAGAAATCATCACAGCAATCAAAGGGTTAAAGAATGGAAATGCTCCTGGTCACGATAACTTAAATGCAGAGCTATTTAAGACAGACCCTGAGCTAGCAGCAGAACTACTAGAACCACTATCTGCACAAGTCCAGAAAACAGGAACAACACCAACGGAGTGGATCAAAGGAATAATTGTCAAATTGCCCAAGAAGGGAGACCTTGCAGACTGCAATAATTGGAGAGGAATCACTCTTCTCTCAGTTCCCAGCAAAATATTAGGCAGGATAATTATACAGAGAATTTCAAAAGTAGTAGACCACAAACTGAGGAAAGAACAAGCAGAATTTAGAAAGAACAGAAGATGTGCAGATCATATATTTACTCTCAGGAACATTATAGAGCAGTGCTCAGAATGGCAGAGACAGCTGTTTTCATTGATTTTGAAAAGGCTTTTGACAGTATACAGTCTATGGAAAATACTGAGGGCTTATGGAATTCCAAGCTGCATAGTGTCAATCATAAAAAGCCTCTATGCCAACTTTACGTGTAGCGTAGGGCAGAGCAACCTAACCTTTGAGGTGAAGACAGGAGTATGACAGGGATGCCCCTTATCAACCACTCTATTTTTAACAGTCATAGACTGGGTGATGCGACAGACAACAGAGGGCAGTCCAAGAGGAATAAGATGGACTACGTTTTCTACATTGGAAGATCTGAAAATATGCAGATGACATTGCACTACTAGCGCATTCACATCAACACATCCAGGAAAAAACGGATAGACTTAATAAGTTTAGCCAGCAGGTGGGCTTGAACATCAATCTAAAGAAGTCAGAGGTCATGACACTCAATGTGAGCAACCTCGAGCCCATAACAGTAAGGAATCAACAACTGGAACAGACAGACACCTTCACATACCTGGGGTGCATAGTAACACCAGATGGTGGAGCAAGCAAAGACATCAACAACAGAATGAACAAAGCAAGAACAGCCTTTTTTATTCTAAACAACATCTGGAAGTCCTCTCAGTACAGCACAAGCACAAAATTAAGATTATATCAGAGCTGTGTGCTTTCTGTGCTTCTCTATGGCGCGGAATGCTGGAGAGTAACAGAGAAGGAAATGTCGAAATTGTCCTCTTTCCACACAACCTGCCTAAGAAAAATTCTCAGAATCTTTTGGCCGAATACAATCACCAACCAAGATCTGCTTACTCGGAGCAAGCAAGAGAACATGCACACCATCATAGTTGGCAGATGCTGGAGTTGGGTTGGCCATGTCCTCAGAAGAGACCCTGATGCCATCACAAGAACAGCTATGCTATGGACCCCTGAAGGAAAACGAAAGAGAGGCCGACCAAAAACAACTTGGCGGAGGACTGTGGAGGCTGAGATGCAAAAAATGAACCAGAGTTGGGGCACTGTATGAAGGATGAAGTGGAATCAATTTGTTGCTGCCCTACAAGACGCCACCAGGCGTGATGGCCACTGACTGCTTTGACGGTGGGCGGCTAAGGATCAAAGAAGAAGAAGCTGGAGAAACTGGAGCTCACGACTTCAACTCAGTATGTTTCCAAATAGCAGAAAAGCCACAGGAAAATCCTAGATGTACAGTACAGATAATACCATGGAACCTTCAGCTTGGTATTGGCTACAAAAGAGCGAGAAGCTCAGCAGTCCTAGTTAAACGACAACAACAAATATCCACACGACAGGACTGACTTGACATATGCGCAGAAGATCCTGATTTTTGTGCTGGACTTATTTCTTTTGGTTTCCATACACTTTCCAATGCAATGAAAGCTCTTCTAGCCTTTTGGATTCTTATTTTAATACCAGTATCTGTTCCTCCAACTGTGTCTACACTGTTGCCAAGATACATGCTTGAGTCCACATCTTGTAAGGATGCATGTCATCTAAGTGGACACCTGTCTTACATTTGCCACATTTATTTTCATTATTTAATGTTTTTACACTGTTTATTTCCAGATCCACTTGTTGTGACCTCTCATCAAGCATTTTCATTTTGTTTTGCATCTGATACCGGTTGTGGGACAGAAGAACCAAGTCATCAGTGAAATCTAGATTGTGAAGCTGTTTTGTCCCAGCCCATTTCATGAATGGAAGATTATTATTATTAACTTTTTGACACCTGACCAATGCTCACAGCGTTGGAAAATGCAACGCGCCGTGCCCACGCAATGGTCAGAGCATTGTTTACAGTTTATCACGAATAAACCCCAAAAATTGTCCGTTTAATGCAGTTCATATTTTAAAACTTGTAGAATGACTTCCGGTACTATTTAAACAACTAATTTGAGTGTAGTTAAGCAGCATGTGTGCGTGTTTTGATGTTGTTATCACAATTTGTGTGTTTGCGCTTTTCGTTGTTATTGCTAGGGAAATATGTCACACTTTATATTTACATTTTCTATGTCTCTTAAGCAAATAATTGTGTCAAACTACTTTGAAACATTGCTGACAATGATGATGATTGTTTGGTAGTAACAGTTTGTTGTCAAAAGACGGAATCAGTACAGGAAAGCTAGACACATTAGATTTAGTTGATGACTGGGCATAGTCATATTCTGGCCGATCGAAAAGCAACAAAACTAGACCTACCGTAACATCTAATCACTAGTCCTAGGTAGAAGATGAAGCTAGGGATACTATTAAAACATTAAACAAATGTAAAAAGTTTTTATATGACGTTATTCTTCTTTATTTGTTTGAAAATTACGTAATGCACGATTGCATAATTTATTTTTTTCTTATAAGGGACCACAGTAAAAACTGGTGTGAATAACACTAAATGTACTAACTGTGGCCATAAGCAATGTTTTTTTACTTTGTATATGGATTACCTTGATGTTTGAAGACTAAAAAGAAAGTTTTATGGTCTACAACAGTAATTTGTCTTTGGTAAGCTCGTATTCTACAATTAACTTTTTAGTGTTTTTCAATTTTACATGCAAAATGTTTTAAGTATACTGAACACACTTGTGTTAATACTACCAAAGGCAATATATACTACTGGACAAAAGTTAAGGGCCGCCATTCAGTTTAGACAAGGTTTATATAATTCTTCCTGAGCAGGGTCGATTTTCCAAATGTCTGGTAGCTTGTAATCTCTCAAGAAGTCTCTGAATGGTAGAGTGGGACACTGCTAAACGTCTTGCAACATGACGAACAGATTGGCCATCCTGAATCCATGCCATGGCTTGACCACGGTCTACAGTGCTGAGACTTCTCCTTGGTGGCATGGCTAGTGCAGTGATCATTTCTACCACTTGTCATACTGATTTATTGCATACCAACGGTGAACACTCTTTACCGATGATCATTTTCCACGTGTATTCAAATTCAACTCACTTTTGAACTAGTGGGGCGTGTTGCAAAAACCATGAGTTTTTGCAGCAACATTGGCAATTTTCACGTGCGGGTTAAAGTGACCCAGTTTTTGGACATTTAAAAAAAATTAACCTAGTGCACACAGAAATGTATACACATTTCTCTGAGCTCAGTTTTAATGACATTTTCACTTGTCTTTACAGTTTGCCAGTCAATTATATAAACCTTGTCTAAACTGAATGGCGGCCCTTAACTTTTGTCCAGTAGTATATATTATAATTCTCTATCTATTTCCCTACGGTTTGGTATATAATAAGTACATGTTCACAGAAAAGATTAACATAAAATTTACACTAAACGACAGTTCACTTCGCCGTTTAGAATTCTTAAAAAAATAATTACAGCACACAGTGGAAAATAATTATGGAGTCAAATAGTTAATACTAATGGTATGGTATGAACAGAAAACATTCATAGAAGCTTTGAATCTGCAGGAGCTGGTGTGGATCTACTGTCCTGGTCATGCAGGGGTATGCGATAATGAGAGAGCTGACAGACTAGCATCAAGAGCACCCACAGTGGGGACACTGGATATGGATAAGGGAGAGATACTGAGAACAATTAATGATCGCCTGTTAGAGAATGACACTGCAATAGATGAATCATCAAAGTTAAGACTTTTGGAATTTGGCATCAAACGTCAGGCTGGCAGAGATGGACGTATGAGAGGATGCATCCGTTGTGTATACAACCAGCGAGCTACAGGAACAATTAGCATTCACACTTTTTGACATATACTGAGGGAGACTGGGCACCTATGGGTTTGCCCGGAGCGCAACGATGTCGATTCTGTTCAACAATAACAATATTACTATATTAATAATATATATTGCCAGTGATGGCTCCTGTAACACAGAAAACCTGTTGTGCCCATCTTCAGGGGACTAAAAAAAGTGGTACTCAACCATTAGGCATACAAGAAATCACACATTAATAAAAAGTCCAATATCTTGTGGAATATTTTGGTAACTAAAATAGATTCTTCCTTATGTAGTTTCCAGAGGTCTCAGAGGAGACTAAAAAAGAATACGCTTACTGCTTCCTTTAGGCATGTCGTTAAAAAAATGTGACTAATATGAGGTTGCGCAGGAGGCTGGTAAGTTCCATCATGTAAAACATACTGCTACAACAACCACCCCTGCAAGAGCCCAGGGGCTTTTATGCAGGCTTCCTGCAAGGGCACCTGCTGTAGTGGTGGCTCCATGCTCTGTCATCTCATCTCAACCCGTAACCCGTCATGGGTCGTAGGGGTGCCATGGTGGAAGCATCAGCAGACAGGGTCCTCCACTGCTCTCTATCCTCAGCAATGCGTACAAGTGTGGAAAAACCGTGTCCTGCCCATTCTTTGATGTTATCAGCCTAGGATTTTCTTTGCCTTCCTCTTCTCCGTTTACCTTCGACTGTTCCCTGGAGGATCATTTTCGAAAGGGAGTCATGGCGAGTTACATGCCCAAACCAGGCAAGCTTTCGACGTTTCACTACTGACAAAAGTGGTTCTTGGTGGCCTGCATAGGTGTTTATCTTCTCTCTAACATAGACATTTGTTTTGTGCTCTTTATAGCAAATGCGCAAAATTCTTCTATAACATTTATGCTCGAAAGCCTGAATCCTTCGCTCCGTATCAGCAGTGAGTGTCCAGCTCTCACACCCATATAAGAGAATAGATAATACAAGTGATTTGTATAATTTGATTTTCACAGGAAAACTGATGTTACTTTTCCAGATCACATTCAGTCTTGTCTTGATTTCTTTACTTGATCTCCCATCACTACATATAGTGGACCCGAGATATTTAAAGGTGTTAACTTCTTCTAACGTTTGCCCATTTAACGTAATGTTGGTCGGAACATGTTTCTTATGGCTATTCACCAATATCTTGCTTTTTTCTATATTAATTTCCATCCCATATGTTCTTGTTACTTTCTCCAGTCTAGAGGTAAGGTCTTGAAGTTCTGATTCTGTTCCAGCTATCAGATCGATATCATCAGCAAAACGTAGATTGCAAAGAGGTCGGCCTCCAATTGATATGGTTGATTTATAATCGTAGAGAGCCTCCTGCATAATATGTTCTAGATATATATTAAAGAGCACTGGGGACAGGATACATCCCTGGCGAACTCCTACAGTTGTTTTGAAAAATGTAAGGAGTGATAAAGAAAACAAAAAACGTCTTAGTTATAAATGAGCAAGTAACCCACCAAAACATTACGGTAAATAATTATGTTGTGCTCTTTATACCGCAGGCCCGGATGACGGCACTAATTCTCCTTTGACCATTTTCATTCCTTTCCATTCCATTTCAACTTCATCAGATCTTTGTTGTCCAACTTATCATGGCTTATAGTCAATGGTCATGTGAGGTGGGGATGTTGATTACTTGGTTCAGCTTCACTCTCATTCTGGGGATTGTGAGTTTTCCACCTGGGGCGTGCAGTGGGGAATAGTTTCCATTGCAGGCATGGTCAGTTCTGAGTGTCGCACTCTCCAGTCCAAAAGTTTCCCTCAGGTGTGATGGCTTGCAGTCCTCAAGCTTTAATCACTGCAGTTGCTGTGGGGCTCACCACTGTATAATCCCTGCCACCCAATGACTTGCTGTTTGTCTGGTTAGCACCACTATTTTCCAGCCTCTAGGAGAGCACTACTGCTTCCTGTTTAATCGGAGGGACCATCACATCACACATCTAGGTGCCTTCACAAGAGGGTCTGCAGTGTTGGCCCAAGGGCTAAGTTTGCTCACAAGTGGAGCTTTGCACTTAGGAGGTATGGCAAGTGGGCAAGGGGACCCCAGGCAGTTCATGGGCTTAACTCTCATAGAAATAGAACTGACCCCAAAAAACAGTCCAAACTATAGACACTGCCAACACTCATATGAAACAGTGGAACATCGCCTGTTGCTTTGCCAACACTACAACAGATAAGGCAACTCTTACCAAAAAAAAACCAAACCATTGAAAATACCCTATATAGCAGACATGAACAACTAAGAACTGCACAGTGTCACATTATGGCATCAAAATCATCAAGAGGTAGCTAATGCCCAGTGATGGTGGATCACAGACAAGACAAGTCAATGCACCATGAAAAAACTGAAAAAGCATGCGTTATTTTAATTTGCGTTCAACATTTTCATTTTTCCCGAAAAATTGGTGAGAAATTGTGTCACTGTTCATTTCAAGATGTTTCACTGAGACATTAGGGGAATAATTAGTTATTTAAATTTATCACCAATCTTCTAGATAAGAACTTACATCTGTTATGCTGGACAAAATTCACAGCCACATTTGTTGGCACAAAGTCTGACGGCATATTTTCACGCTGACGCTTTCTCTCATCAAGAAGCTTCTGCTTGGCATCTTCAGTTTGTTCTATGTTCTTGATTTTAGCTCTACAAATAAAAGACAACATTAGCAGCATGCAATGTTCTGCAGAACACTTTTTAATCCTTCAGCTCTTAAAAGAGGATCAGAGATAAACCAAACAAATACACAGAGAAGAAAACTAGAAACAGAAATGAAAATGGTGAGGAAGACCTTGAGCTGATGGCATGTGACAGGATAACTTGGCATGTGTTAGCTGAAGGTCTATGCACCTTGGAGAAAGGAGCATAGGCCTTCAGCAAACTTATGCAAAGCCTTCCTGTTACGTGTCATCATCTCAAGGTCTTTCCACCTTTTCTCCACACCCTTCATGTCTGTCTCCAGTTCTCTTCTCCGTTGTGTTCTTTGGTCTCCTTCTACCTGTCTTACCCTGGGGATTAAAGAACAAAGACTGTCTTGTAATGTTATCAACATTTTTCCCACAATGTGCATCCTTTCCATCTCCAGCATCTTCTTCTCATCTCTTGTTCCATAAAAGGGTAAGGTCGTACACAAAATCTAGATCTTCAAGCTATTTTGTCAGATTCCACTGAATTTCATTTCTGTTAATTAATGTTGGTGTCATAATCCCATCTGTAGTCAGCAAGCAGAGAATTAGTGATAAAAGGCATCCCTGCCACACTCCCGTTTTCGTCTCAAATTGTTCTATACATTTGTCCTACATGAAGAAGTGTGCATTTTCAAAGCCAATAAATTAAACAAAAAAAGCTACCTACCCAATGCCAAATGTATGTGCATCACACAGCCCTAAAAAAATATAAAAGTGTCCACTCAATGCCAAATGTATGTGCATCACATAGCCAACAAAAAAAAAACACAAAAGTACCCACTCAATGCTAAAAGATTGTGCAACACATGGCCAAAAAAATGCAAAAGTGCCCACTCAATGCCAAATGTATGTGCATCACACTGTTGCAGACTTTCTTTAATGGGCTAAATTCGTATGATATAGTGTTCTTCTTCTGTCTTTCGCTGACTATTGTATTCTGCTGCAACAGTGGGTTCACTTTGAGTTTCGTGCATATTAGAGTGAGCGTTTAATAATAAACCTCATATCTTACTCGGGACCTAAAGATGCAGCAATAGAGAATGCAGTCAGCGACCCATAGCTTGACTGCTTGCGTCAGGGTCAGCGAACCAGAGCTGACCAAGACCCCACTCCACCTCCACGTGGTGGTCCTGGAAACAGGCTGCATTAATGCATTCTGGCTGAGAGAGTAGGGATCGAAGAGGGAAGGCAAACCCGGTCCCAAAAAATGCCGTGCTGAAGTTGGATGTGTCGGCCGAAAGGCGCAGATATCGCAGCTCCGGTGTAAACAGACACAACGCAACCAACGTCCTTTTCAGGACGAACGAGGAAGAAGAAGAAGATATCTTATTCAATATTTCATTGTGTTCTATTATTTCTTTGAATTCTCATTAGTATGGCAGAGTTTTACATTTTGACCAACACGGTGAATGTTAACAGTCAAATCAACACAACAGTTAATTGTAACTTTATAAACTTCGTCATCGAATAAGTCTTGTGTGGACGACTCTACATATATTTTAATAGCTCCAATAACAATACAGCATGAGTTTCACAATTAACATGTTTTCCACATTGAAAGAAACTTGATACATCACAGTTTGTAGTTTATCATGCACAAGACATTGTGCATTCATTTTTAACCGTCATAATGATTGTTCATTATCCATATCCAAATACTTGGTACATTACCATATTTAAGCAGCGTCAATGTATTTCTGTGAATTATTCCATTATTGCTTAGGATCAATGCCTAACATTCACGTCAGAACTTTGTCTGTATAATATTCTCAATTTGGCATCACTCGCCATGCTATACTAGCCATGTTGCTTTCATTAGCGTTATACATTAACTTCGTGTTCGTAATTCCCAAATATAAATATATATAAATCCTTGCGTTTTACCCCTAACGCTTTACACAATTATGGACTCACTGGTCTTTATACACATATAATTGTATCAGCTTTAAAAGCTCACACATCAACGGTTATATACATTGGCTAGTGGCTCTGCCACATAATTCTAAACACTGCCATATGCCCGAAGGCTACACTAATACTACGCTTCTTACTAGGCTTCATACGTCATCCAACGCTTTACGCGTACCCTTCAAAGTCTAACTAGTTGAGGTGTTGCAGGGTGCGACCATCCAAATCAAGATAAAACCAAAATGCTCGCAAACCATGCAACAATCCTCAACACACATGGCCAAAAAACAAAACAAACATACAGGTGCCCACTCAGTGTCAAACGTATATGCATCACACTGCCAAAAAAAATAAAAAAAGATATGAAACTACATACTCAATACCAAATGTATGTGTATCACACAGCCAAAAAAGACACTCAATGCTAAATGTATGTGCAGCATCATACAGCCCCAAAAAAAAAAAATACAAAACTACCCACTCAATACCAAATGTATGTGCACCAACTAGCCAAAACAAGAAACAAAACTACCTATTTAATGCCAAATGTATGTGTATCACATTGTCAAAACAAACAATAATAATAATAACAAACAACTACTCACTCTATTCCAAGATCAATCTCCGGGATGCCAGACAGCATCTGGTTAGACAACATGTCTTCAGATTTTTTCTCTGAGGAATATTTCTTGAGATGCTCTGGCAAATCATATAATGAATCGGCCTGAGATTTTTGCCTGTGGATGAAACAAATAAAAGAGGCTATATTTTTGTTTGAAGGAATAAATTAAATGTTATTTTCTCTTTACAAGAACACCCATTTCATTTTTCTGCTAAGGAAAAAGTAAGAAATAAAGAAAAACTGGACCAACTTGTAAAAAGCTAAGGAAAAAAAGTAAAGGATCCCATTACACGCCCATTGAGGCATGCTGGGAATATGGTGTTAGGCCCATATTTCCTTGACCATCAGCACACTAGGGGTGATGTGGTCATCATCATGCCGGCTGCCTTAACCTTCCCAGAAATTGCTCTGGTACCCAATTCATGGGGCTGGGTCGACCCGGAGTCGTTTGCGGTCTAAAAAATCCCACCTCAACTGGGGATTGAACCATGGACCACCGAGCTAGGAAGCCAGTGCACTAACCACTACGCTACCATGGCTGCTAAGCTAAGTCATACCAAAAAATAATTTCAATGACAAAAATTCATTTTCAGGATTATATAGGGTGGTGCAAAAATAGGTATACACTTAAATAACATACTTTTTTGAACATTTATTATCATTTTTATTTTATTTATTATTTTATTGGTAGTATTTCCTACTTTTGTTCTATATATGTATTTATTTTATACTGTAAATATTCATTAATTTGTAATAAGAAATAAATAAATGTCAAGAAACTATAAACCTACTTTTGCCCCACCCTGTATATCCATAGCACAATTACTGAAAAATCAATGAAAGTTTCATTTCATCATTAATTCTGCTTTTTGTTCCTTATAAAGCATGGAGCTAATACTTCTTCTGCGTTCGTCCTAAAAAGGACATTTGTTTCATTGTTTCACTGTTTACAGCAAAGCTGCGATATTTGCACCTTTCGGCCTGACACATCCAGTTTCAGCAACACATGTTTGGGACCGGGTTAGCCTTCCCTCTTCGATCCCTACTCTCTCAGCCAGACTGCAGTGATGCAGCCTGTTTCCAGGACCACCACTTGGAGGTGGAGTAGAGTCTTGGCCAGCTCTGGTTCGCTGACACTGACGCAAGCAGTCACTGACTGCATTTATCACTGTTGCTGCGTCTTCAGTCCCGAGCTAATACCACTTCTGATGATCAGATTGCTTGCTGTATAACCGCTACGTATAGAAGAAGGTTTCTTAACCTGTGGTCAACGGACCCTTTAGGACTCCATGTACATAACCTAAAAATTTGAATATTGCTTTCATCAAAATTTTTACTTGGAACATTATCACAGATTTTTGCCTTTAAATAAATATATTCATTTTACAGATTATCTTTATATGTCAGTATGATTATATATGATTTTCTCTTTGTAAATAAAATGTATTATTTGTATGCACAAATTTTAACCATGTCCCTATGAACATTTTTTTCTAAGAAGGGGTCTGTATTCTTCATCAGACAGTCAAAGGTATCTGTATTCTGCATCAGACAGTCAAAGGCATCTGTATTCTTTATTGGACAATCAAAGGGGTCAGTATCCTTCACCAGACAATCAAAGGGGTCAGAAGCCTTCACCGGACAATCAAAGGGGTCACAGTAGTCTTCATTGGACAATCAAAGGGGTCAGTAGCCTTCACCGAACAAAGGGGTCAGTAGCCTTCACCGGATAATCAAAGGGGTCAGTAGCCTTCACCGAACAAAGGGGTCAGTGGCCTTCACCAGACAATCAAAGGGGTCAGCAGCCTTCACCAGACAATCAAAGGGGTCACAGTAGTCTTCATTGGACAATCAAAGGGGTCAGTAGCCTTCACTGAACAAAGGGGTCAGTAGCCTTCACCGGATAATCAAAGGGGTCAGTAGCCTTCACCGGACAATCAAAGGGGTCACAGTAGTCTTCATTGGACAATCAAAGGGGTCAGTAGCCTTCACCGAACAAAGGGGTCAGTAGCCTTCACCGGATAATCAAAGGGGTCAGTAGCCTTCACTGGACAAACAAAGGGGTCAGTAGCCTTCACCGAACAAAGGGGTCAGCAGCCTTCACCGGACAATCAAAGGGGTCAGCAGCCTTCACAGGACAATCAAAGGGGTCAGTAGCCTTCACCGCACTGTTTAGATAACACCAAGGAGTCTTCAACTTGGTATTGGCTGCAAAAGCGCGAGAAACTCAGCAGATCTAGTTAAACAACAACATCTGAAAACCCAAAAATAGAAAGTTTCTTTGGGCTATTCTTTTTATCACAAGTGGGCGGATTTTGGGCGGCTTTCAAAAGCATTTTGGGCTATTTTGGGTGACTTTTCAAACGCAATTAGGGCGACATCTGGAAACTTAAAAATCCGGTTTCCGAAACACAGCTGTCCCCAAGGATTTTGGATTAAAAGATACGGACCTGTAATACATTGACTCAGCTCAACAAATCTATCACTCATTTACTTACTTGTCAACATGACTGTGCTCTTCCTTGTGGTATCCTTTTCTCCTCGCCACTTCCTCTTCAACATATTTTAACCTGAAAAATTAATTATGGACATAATATGGACCGAAAATAAAACTTTTATAGCAACTTACATATAAATTTGTGGACACTGAAAATAAAAATGTTATAGTAACTTACATATAAATTTATGGACACCGAAAATAAAAATGTTATAGTAACTGACACATAAATTTGTGGACATCGAAAATAAAAATGTTATAGAAACTGACATATAAATTTGTGGGCACTGACAAATAAAATGTTACAGAAAACTGATACATAAATTTGTTTACTTGTTTAGATAAATTTATGAACAAATCTATAGAAACTGAAACATAAATTTGTAAATACTGAAAATAAAAATGCTATTGAAACTCACACATAGATTTATGGACTTAAAATAAAAATGCTATCATCATCATGTGACGTATTCTCTCCATTATAGCTGCTCTGAATGCATCATGGTTCTGGGCAAGTCGACCTGCATTATTTAAAGACAAGTACAGACTCTCTGTGATGTCCTGGATCCACCATCATCCCCTTCCCCTCTTTCCAGGGACCATGCCTTCCATTACTAATTTTTCCAGACTATTATGTCTTTTTATATGACCGAAAAATTTCAGCCTCCTTATTGCGATGGTATTTAGGAGCCAATTTTCCTCTTCATTTAGTGAGTGCTATAGAAACTAAATTTACGGACATTGAAAATTAAAATACTACAGGTTAAAATATTCTATCATCACATTTATACATCAGCTCCCTTAGGAGAATAGGCCCCAACAATTACCAGCCAAATCTTCTTGTCCAGTTCCATTTGCTCAAGGTTTTACATGGTTACTTTATCTTTTCTCGTTTATTTCTAGTTCATGTCTCAAAGTGTTTTTTTTTTTCTCTTACCCTAAGGATTCTAGAACAAGGACTGCCTTGTAATGCTACTAACATATTTCCTTAATGTGTGTCTAGTCCATCTCCAAAGTCTTCTTCTAATTTCTTATTCTACTGGCACTTGTCTGAATCTTGAAGACAAGGAATGAATTTCAATAGTATATAAATTACCAATGGGTTGAATGTCAGTTTTGATCACCCAATATTATATCTATGTTTTCTTACTTGCTTAGCCATTCCTCTTCTAACCTAGGATGTAGAGGTTTGCCAGACAGAGTGCTATACTATCCTATCGGCTGTCTTCCTCCTGGCCTGATTCCAATTAAGTTTTGAGGCCATGACGCATCATCTAGTTGTGGTGGACCATGTCTCTTCTTGTTACTTCAGCCACCTTTCCCACCTTCCTCAGACACCTGAGGTCTGGAGCTGGCTTTTGTGGGTTGAAGTTATTGCCCATGACTCGCACTCACAAGTCAAGACTGGAACATAGGTAGAGCGGTATACAGCCATCTCAGCCTTCTTGCCAATTTCTCTTTTGCTGAGGAATCCTCGATTTATGGCCTGAAAAAGTCTCCCAGCTGCTGCTCTTCAGGTAGCCAACTCTTCTTTGATGCCTTCCTTCCAGTCTTTGAAAGTTCCAAGGTAATTAAAGTGGCTGACCTGCTCCAGGACCATATCTATGTTCTCAAATATTTAAAATAATATGTGGTTGTTTTTAATCTTAACTAGTTTAATGACTGCTTCTCCCCCCCCCCCGCGCGGCGGTTAACTTTGGCAATGTTAACTGAGCTGGACCAATCATTAAACTAGTTAAGATTAAAAACAACAAGAAGCAAATTATTAGAGAAGATTTCCTAGGTTATATGCTAACAGTTCACACCAACTTACATTTCAGCGTCTTCATCTCTTCTGTTTGTCTCTGCTGCAAATGTTGTTCCAATTGCTTCTGCAGCCTCACCTTTTAAAGGTCTGGAGAAAAAATAAAAATTAATAGAAAACATGCAAAGACAAAAGCAACTCCATCATTACACTATTTATCCCTTAGTCACATGAGTTTTAAGAGATGTAATAATATATATAGTTGTCACAGAACGGTTTCATGTGGGTGAATGATGTAGTGATTGTGGTTAAGGGTCACTGAGGTTGTCAACAATTGTTTAAGTGTAACTCTGGGATTGAGTTTATGTTTGACTGAAAGTCAGTGTTTAGTGACTCAATGCATGCTCTTGGGGAAAGCGTGTTTGATGAACACAAGTCTGGGTAACAGAGAGTACCTGAATGCGACCAGGGACAGTCTGTGATTTGTTGCTGAGCTGTGTGCTCATATTTTGTGAAGGTGAGAAACCACGGCTGTGATTATTACAGATGTGATAGTAGATATCCTTCCTGTTTTCGTAAAGACGATTTTCCCGCCTGGAAGCGTTCCTGTTGGAACTACATATTCGTGTTGGAGCTACTGTGGAGTAAGGCGTTCTGTATTTCCTGCCTAGTAGCTATGATCGAGTAAATACAGGCGTTGTCGGGTTCCCGCCTGAGAGCAAATCTTGGAGATTCTAGATGGCGATGTTACATGCCACCAATCACTGAGATAAGTGATTCCCACCTGGATGGTGAATTTACTGGTGCGAGGTTGCATGCCGCACTGATGGATGTTTGTATGCTGTAGTTGTATGTCAGCGAAGCCAGTGCGTGAATACTGTAGACAGTTATTTCCTACAGGCAATGTCAGCCTGAGTATAATGTCAGTATGCATGTCAATGTAACTGATATTCAGGACCTATGTAACTGTTAATTAAATGTCATGGAACTGTACCAGTGGCGTTTGATTAATTCTTACATAGATGAGTCAATGTTGTTCACCAACCACATACCATAATACAAGGTAAGTTCTTTGACAATAGTACTTCCCAAACAAATTAAAAGTGAGAGTCACCAAGTGTTATATATACTCTTCAGTACTTTATGGTGTATAAACATGGACAATGAATAAGCAGTGAGATTAAAGAATTGAAGCTCTTGAGATATGGATATATAGAAGAATGGGATACATCTGATAGAAAGAGCAGAAAACAAACACAGGTTTTTGAAAAGCTAGGAATGAAGTGAAAAATAATGAATATGATCAAAGTCATTCAGATAAAATGTTTTGGTCATATAAAAGACATTACACCTTGCTGAAAACTACAATGGAAGGAAAAGTTGAAGGCAAACATGCAAAAGGAAGAAAGTGCTATAAGTGGGAAGATAACATCAAGAGATGGATGGTAAAAGAGTCTATCAGAGTGTACCATCAAGACAAGAGACAAAATAAGATGTTGTGGATCCATTGCAGCTAATCTTCCATGAAAAGATGGTAGCTGATAAGATCAGAATAATGGCTAAATTAAAATCTTCTTCTTTTCTTCTTATGCGTTCATCATGGAAAGGACGTTTGTTACGTTGTGTCGCCGTTTACAGCAAAGCTGTGATATTTGCGCCTTTCGGCCCGACATATCCGGTTTCAGCATGGCATTTTTAGGACTGGGTTAGCCTTCCCTCTTCGATCCCTACTCTCTCAGCCAGACTGCAGTGGTGCAGCCTGTTTCCAGGACCACCACTTGGAGGTGGAGTAGGGTCTTGGTCAGCTCTGGTTCGCTGACCCACACGCAAGCAATCAAGCTATGGGTCACTGACTGCATTTATCACTGTTGCTGTGTCTTCGGTTCCAAATTAAAATAATATTTGAAGTTACAAAAGTAGAAAGATCACACATTTCATCAGTGATTCAAATACATGGAATATTATTTTTAGGAGCAAAGAGATGATGAAACATACATTATATACTCCCATAGGAGGTTGCAGTCTGTTAATGCAAGAATAAGTCATAAGTCATTCACTCATTTCTCTACCCTTCAACTTCCCATGTCATTCACTCATTTCTCTACCCTTCAACTTCCCATGTCATTCACTCATTTCTCTACCCTTCAACTCCAAAAGTCCTTCACTCATTTCACTATCCTTCAACTCCCTAAGTCCTTCACTCATTTTACTATCCTTCAACTCCCTAAGTCATTCACTCATTTCACTATCCTTCAACTCCCCAAGTCATTCACTCATTTCTCTACCCTTCAACTCCCTAAGTTATTCACTCTTATCACTACCCTTCAACTCCCCAAGTCATTCACTCATATCATTACTCTTCAACTCACTAAGTCATTCACTCATATCATTACCCTTCAACTCCCTAAGTCATTCACTCATATCATTACTCCAACTCACTAAGTCATTTACTTATTTCACTACCCTTCAACTCACTAAGTCATTAACTTAGTTCACTACCCTTTAACTCCCTAAGCCATTCACTAATATCATTACCCTTCAACTCATTAAGTCATTCAATCATATCATTACCCTTCAACTCCCTAAGTCATTCACTCATATCATTACCCTTCAACTCCCTAAGTCATTCACTCATATCATTACCCTTCAACTCACTAAGTCATTCACTCATATCATTACTCTTCAACTCACTAAGTCATTCACTCATATCATTACTCTTCAACTCACTAAGTCATTCACTCATATCATTACTCTTCAACTCACTAAGTCATTCACTCATATCATTACTCTTCAACTCACTAAGTCATTCACTCATATCATTACCCTTCAACTCACTAAGTCTGTCACTCATATCATTACTCTTCAACTCACTAAGTCATTCACTCATATCATTACTCTTCAACTCACTAAGTCATTCACTCATTTCACTACCCTTCAACTCACTAAGTCATTAACTTAGTTCACTTCCCTTTAACTCCCTAAGGAGATTAGGCCTTTAACAAATTTATGCCAAGTCCCCCTGACCAAGTCATCTGCTCACAATCTGTCAATGTCTTTTTTGTTGTTGTCCTTTTCAGTTCTTTCTCCTTGTCTCTTCTCCATGTCTTTTTTGGTTTCCTTCAACCTCTCTTACCTTGAGGATCTCAGAACAAGGACTGCTTTGTAATGCTATCATTAGGTTTCCTCAATGTGTGTCTCAATCCATTCCCAGCTTCTTCTTCTCATCTCTTGCTCCACTGACAACTATCTGGTTCTTGCCATCAGGTCCACGTTGATGAACTTAGGTCATACCATAATACCATTCTAAGAACAAGTCTAGCAAAGAAAGATCGAAGTATTGTACACAATGAAGGATGAGTATAAAAAGAATTTGAAAAAAAAAGTGATGTGTCTTACAAGGACAAAAGACAAAGAAAACAGCAATGTTGTGGCCACAAGACCTTCATCAGGGAAAGGAAAGAAAGTGAGGGTTAAGTAAAACACATAAGAATCTAAGTAAAAATCAATATAAAAACTTCCCTAAAGGCTGCTAAGACCAAGCACGCCCGCCGAAGGGACAGCTCGCCACAAGAACATGACACGGCTGCCACTTCCAGACGTAAACAGTAGATGCTAAGAAGCTAATAAACGAAAATGACCAAAAAACTACCCAAAAGTAATAATAACACTTAATGAAGAAACTTAAGCCACCAGTCGAAATAAAACAGCATTAGAATTACTTGTGACGGCAAGTGTTGTAAAAGTTGTCTGGTGTGCTCCTTGCTGTCTTACGTGTGCCTGCTACTTAACTATAAGTATTTATTTACTACTCACAGTTTTCAGGTTTCTTTCTTTCTTTATTTTCTGTATTTTCCCACCTAAATTTCTTCTTTGACCTTTCAACTTCTCAGGGCGCACAAACCTTCAATAAACTTATGTCAAGTCTTCCTGTCCTGTGCCATCAGTTTAAGGTCTTTCCACATCTTCTTCATGCCTAATTCCAGAACAAGGACTGCCTTGTACTGCTATCAACAAATGTGTTGTTACACCTCATCCTTGCACACAGGCGTATGTTCTTTAAGAAGATATAGCTGTGCGCAAGATGAGTGGGCACGAGAACGCACTGATTGTGAAAGAGCGCACCATTTATTTTATCTATGTATATTGTAATAGAAAGTGTGACGTAAGCATCATCTGCTTTGGAACCTAACAGTTAACTTTCATGGCTCTTTGGCTGGTGTCCGTCATAGTGTGTGGACGTATCTGTTAAGTCCTTTTTTACGTGTGGGAGTTAAGTGTGTGAGATTTTCACACGCCAGTCTATTTTTGATAAGACGCACATGTGAGCGCATCTGAACATAAATATATATATTTTAAATATTTTTGCGTACTCTCCTGCATTATCGATGAATGCAGATGACGCACTTTTTTGTGCTGATTTGTTGCTATACAAATCATGCCCTTGAGGCTTGATGATATAGTAATCGTCCAAAACGGATGTACTTTTGCGTTCTTACCCTAATGTTATTGGAAGACATGTAAGTTAATATTTATAATTCCGGATTATAAGGAACCATATCCTTTGAAGCATCTTCTTCAAGATATACATATTTAGCCAGAATAATGGCTCATTCTTCATTGTCTCCTGCCTCAAGAGACTTAAAGCCCTATGTGTCACAGCAGGACTCCCACTGTATCTGTCATGATCAATGGCGAGTGTGTCCCTCTGATACTAGGAGCGGGATTGTAAATTGAATCTATTTTGAATTGATGAAATCTTCGCATCGGTCAATATGTTGACCATATGTTTATAACGACCGGCATTCTTCAATCAAAGGTTCGTTGTTGAAGTCTACAGTGGATCCAGCCTTCACTGCTTACACGTTGGTCAACTTCGTGACCTCAACCACCATAATTGTATTTTCTTTCAAAGTTGTTATTACACTGACATTGCCTTTTACCATTGGCCTGTCCTACGGCCTACACGCTTGTCCTCGTGATACAAAAATATAAGTCAGCCAGAGACTGTAAGCCTGACTTTTGCTGACAACATTAGTATCGTCAGTTTACACCAAGTTAAACCCACACCAACCAATGTATCAGTATCTTTTATGTGCTCCGAAGATATGGAGATATTTTAAAGTCCACAAAAGTGTTCTTCGATCTGATGATGATCGCTATTTGATATTTACATGCCAGTGTTGGAAGGCATTCTAAGAGAAGTATTGGGACATGTTTTATTAATTAAATTCCGTCAAGACTATGACGATGTATCTTATAAGCTGCGTGGACTATGAATATGATTATCGGCAAATCTGCCTGAGTATTAATGCCTAAGGACGGACCAAAGACGGTGTATGAACAAAACCTTACTGATCACTATTTTAAGATGTGGAGCATATCGTCAATTGTAAAGAATTCGTTAATAAATATTTGAACGTTGGACAATCTTCGCTGCATTTTTGATTCCAGTTTTACGATGTTACAGTGTGTGCATGTTATATATTAACAACAAATCTATGAACCCACGACATGTATTCAAACACCAGCAAAAATGCACCCGTAACATGTGTCCTATTCATTTCCAGCATCTTCTTCTTATCTCCTGTTCCACTGGCACTTGTCTGGTTCTTGTCATCAGTTCCACATTTGTGATCTTGTCATACCACTTCGATATTTCTTCTTCTTTGGTCCGTGGTCACTGATTGACAAAGCAATCAGTGACCATCACGTCCAGCAACGTCTTGTAGGGCAGCAACAAACTGTCTCCACTTTGCTCGGTCGACAGCCATCCTTCGTGTGGTGCCCCAGCTCTGGTTCATGCTCAGCATCTCCACCTCCACTGTTCTCCACCAGGTGGCTTTTGGCCATCATTGCTTTCGCTTTTTTTCTGGAGTCCACAGCATGGCAGTTCTGGTGATGGTGTCAAGGTCTCTTCTGAGTCCACAACATGGCAGTTCTGGTGATGGTGTCAAGGTCTCTTCTGAGTCCACAACATGGCAGTTCTGGTGATGGTGTCAAGGTCTCTTCTGAGTCCACAACATGGCAGTTCTGGTGATGGTGTCAAGGTCTCTTCTGAGTCCACAACATGGCAGTTCTGGTGATGGTGTCAAGATCTCTTCTGAGTCCACAACATGGCAGTTCTGGTGATGGTGTCAAGGTCTCTTCTGAGTCCACAACATGACAGTTCTGGTGATGGTGTCAAGGTCTCCTCTGAGTCCACAACATGGCAGTTCTGGTGATGGTGTCAAGGTCTCTTCTGAGTCCACAACATGGCAGTTCTGGTGATGGTGTCAAGGTCTCTTCTGAGTCCACAGCATGGCAGTTCTAGTGATGGTGTCATGGTTTCTTCTTAGTCCACAACATGGTAGTTCTGGTGATGGTGTCAGGGTTTCTTCTGAGTCCACAACATGGTAGTTCTGGTGATGGTGTCAGGGTTTCTTCTGAGTCCACAACATGGCAGTTCTGGTGATGGTGTCATGGTTTCTTCTTAGTCCACAACATGGTAGTTCTGGTGATGGTGTCATGGTTTCTTCTTAGTCCACAACTTGGTAGTTCTGGTGATGGTGTCATGGTTTCTTCTGAGTCCACAACATGGCAGTTCTGGTGATGTTGTCAAGGTTTCTTCTTAGTCCACAACATGGTAGTTCTGGTGATGGTGTCATGGTTTCTTCTTAGTCCACAACATGGTAGTTCTGGTGATGGTGTCAGAGTTTCTTCTGAGGATGTGGCCAACCAAATTCCAGTGTCTATCCGCTATAATGGTGTGCATGTCTTCTTGGTGGCTCAGAGTTAGCAGTTCTTGGTTGGTGATGGTGTTCTATATTTCTGCAAAGACTACATTAATACATAACTTTGAATGCAGACACAAAAGAACTCACTTTTTCTTTAATTCTTTCATGTCAACAAATCCTCCAGTATTCATTTTGAAAGGGTCTGCCTGAAAAAGACATGAGAACATAATCTAGTTTAATTATTCTGTTTTGTCAGCAGTAAGGGCAACAGCTCACCTACATGACATAATTCTAAATTACTGTGTTCAAATATGTACTGATTCAGGTCTATTTGGTACGCATGGAGGCATATCTGGAGTCATCCTTATATGACCACCAGCTATGCACAATGCTACAATATATGTACGTGGAAGTGAACCTATGTCTGTGAGGGTAATTACATCCTCAATGACCCTTGAAATCATCCACACACTTCCAGGGATTCCCCCTGTGGTGAAACTTGTTGAGAACCCAGCATTGCACACTAAGCTTGGAGAAGTCACTTGAGCCCCAGGTGTAATTCTTTGGCTTTGACTTGGTTGACTGCATGTAGAAGGATCTCACTATGGACCCAGTGATAGGCAGGGGAAGCTGAGAAGTGGCTCTGTGCAGGACGTGACAATTCCTGGAAACAGCCTAGAACCAGAGTACAGTATTTTAGCTCTGCATAGCTGGAAAGCCCCCTTGGATGGTGGGGAATGCACAGTATGTCACGCACTTCTTACTCCTAGCTTGGGACCAGATGTGATGATCCTTTAAATGCAAGCCAAGCTGGAGAATACTGGAGCTCATGACTTCATCTCAGCACATTTCAGAATGACAGAAAAACCTAGATCTAAAGTGTAGATAATACCAATGAGTCTTCAACTTGGAATTGGCTGCAAAAGAGTGAGAAGCTCAGCATCCCTAGTTAAACAACAACATCAGAAGGAAGCAATATACTTTCTTTGTGCATGTTATGAGAAGAAAGCTGGAATATACTGTGACAACAGGAAAAATTAATGGGGAAAAACAGATACCGGACAACAAAGAGAGAAAATACTAACCCTTCTGACATCATGGCATGGAAATAAGTCAAAACTACAGAACTGATAAACAGTATTGGAGATAGGAGGTTGTGGAGAGACATGATCAAACACACCGCCAGGCATGGTACTCGAAGATGAAAAAGACCAATTTTTATGTTTCTAAAAGTGGTAAAATACGACCACATCAAAAGAGGAGTGAAACAGTAATGTCTACAATTCTCCAACCTGTACACAATTTACAGCAAAATAATAGCATGGGAAGTTAAGAACAGGAATGGAGTAAAAAACAGAAATCTAATGCTTTTCAAATACTTTCAGACACATTGATGACATGTCCCTCTTTGCCATACGTATTCCCCAGCATGACAAGGGCTTTTCACTGTTTCGGTATTCCTCAGCATATCTTCTGTACTTCTGTACGGTGCAGAATGCTGGAGAGTAACAGAAAAAAGAAATGTAAAAACTGTGCTCTTTCCATACAATCTGCCGAAGGAAAATTCTTTGAATTTTCTGGCTAAATACCATCATCAACCAAGGACTGCTAACATAGAGCCATCAAGAAGAAATGCGCACCATAACAGTGGGCAAACGTTGAAACCGGATTGGCCATGTCCTCAGAAGTGATCCTGACACCATCACCAGCACTGCCATGCTATGGACCACAGACCCCAGAGGTGAAAGAGAGGCAGACCAAAAGCAGCTCGGTGGAGTGCTGTTGAAGCAGAGATGCAAAGGACAGAACCAGAATTGAGACATCACACAACAGATGGCTGCCGACCGAGCAAAGTGGAGATAGTTTGTTGCTGCACTATAAGATGCCATCAGGCATAAAGGGGAGGAGCTACACCACATTTTAAGTCAAAACATGAAAATTGGGATTAGTCTGTATTCAGATAATTTATATTCTCCTAAATCTACATCTGCAAAAATAATTTGTCAGAACACATTCTAAGTAGGTGTATTTTGATTTTGTAAATAGTATTTTCTTCAGAAACTGCTTTTACTATAAAGAAAATCAAGATTTTCTCAGAACTTTGTTTTTTGTTGCTAATGTTCTTATAACTTGCACAGTTTTTAGTCAATCAATATGTGATTTGGCACAAATACTTGGGGTTGGATAATAAGACTTTTGTCAGATCCAATTTTTTATATCTTATCAAAATTTTGATTTATTGCAAATAATGTTGTAAAATTTAAAAAAAACTGTTATCTTTTTAAAATACAAAATTTAAAGCACTATATCTCAGGATCTACTTAAAGTTAGTTGCTTATCCTTTACAGGATGTGGCAATCAACCCCAGCTTTTATTGGATGTTTGTGATTTTTCTAGGCATTTTTTTTTTCATTTAGTAGTTTGCCATTGCTTTCTGAACGGTACGGCGCTTATACCATTGTTAAAAATCCACACAAAGCGATCTGATACCAAACCGCCTACAGCAGGTTTCGAACCTGTTTAAGTTTTTTGCTTATCATATCACATTGGATGGCCACCGTTTCCAATGGCAACAAATTTCAAACTACTTCAAATTTTATCTTTTTTTTTTAGGCGAGGAAGTAATGGAAAGGATGGAAAAAAGTTTCCAAACAAAAGTGATTTAAGGGCAGCACTAATATAAACATTGTGTTTAAAATTTGGCAGCATTGATACTAAATAAAAATAAAAAGGGCACAATTGAAAGCCATAATCCAATATGGCCACCGTTTCTCATGGCAACCTGGTAAAAATTAGGCAATATCCACCGCCATGAGCCACAATTGATAGGTTCTGGATTCCGAGCAAACCGAAGTACTCAAAAATCCAACACTGAGTGAAAAGCCCTTGAGTATAAGAGTGAGATCCATTTTCAATCCAAATGATTAACTGTTTGGCAATTGAAGTATTCAGCAATCATTCATATGAGCTTCTACAATCTTGCAGAAATATAAAAATACCACCAAATTTTGAAATCGGTACCACCTCTTCATAATAAATGTCATCAAACTAAGGAGAGAACAAGAAAGTTTTGGGGTGCATTCAGCTGGCATTTGCTGATGACAGTTGCTAAATCAGAGGCACATCTCCAATCCAACCTGCAAGTCTGGAAGGAAGAGCTGGTCATAAGCAGCTCTAAAACAAAATCCATGGTGATATCAAACATCAATTAAGCTATACAGGCGGCTTAAATATCTCGGAGCTATGAAAGACCGAAAGGGAGGCATCAAAGAAGAGTTGGCCACTCGAAAAGCAGCGGCAATGCCATAAATCGTTTCAAACTTGGAAACGCAATGGCTGTAAAACGTCCCACAAATGCTCGTGGGCATGACTACAACCCAAAAAGGATCCACCTCAGAAATGAGGTATCCTGAAAAGTGGCAACCAGACGATCCGTCAAGGCCTAAAATGTAAAGAAGATATGCTACCACGACAAGCATGGGAAACAAAGATCCAGACCTAGTCCGCTGGGAGGACAACATAGCTTTAGGAACTAGAATGGAACCAGGCCAGGAAGAAGACAGCTGATAGAATGGTCTGGCGCTCTCTCTTCCAAACCTCTACACCTCACGGTAGAAGGGGAACGACTAAGTAAGTAAGCATTTTCATTGAAATCGTGTGATCAATAACGAAAATAGCATTTTACGGTAGCTCCTCCCTAAAGGTCACTGGTTGGTGCATCAGTCAACGGCCATGGACTTAAAGAAGGGCAAGAAGATGGGGCTGGTAACCTAATCATGTTAAACAAATTGCTATGAAAAACCACAGCGGCTAGAGTGTATGAATGTAGCTTCTTAGAGACCAGCTACAATGATGGTTCCAAACTGCCGAAAGGCGCAGATATCGCAGCTCAGTTGTAAACAGACACAACGCAACCAACGTCCTTTTCAGGACGAACGAGGAAGAAGAAGAAGAAACTCCATAAGGAGCAAAAAAAAATGGAAATGATGACATAACTTTAATAGCAAGCTACCCCCCTCCCCCTCCCCACAGTTCCCGGAGGGTCTTTAAAGAGGCATAAAGAGTAGGATTACTGCTTCCTCAGGCATAACATAACTTACTTACTTCCCGTTCAACCGTGAGGTGTAGAGGTTTGGAAGAGAGAGTGCCAGGCTATCCTATCGGCTGTCTTCCTCCTGGCCTGGTTCCATTCTAGTCCTCGGTCCTTCAAAGATTGTCTAATGTTGTCCTCCCAGCGGACTCTGGGTTGTGCTGGAGGTCTGGATCCCTGGCTCTTAGTTTCCCATGCTTGTCGTGGTAGCCGATCTTCTCCCATTCTGCAGACATGGCCAAACCATCTTAGTTGGGACTGTTCTACTTGGGTCTGCAGGGGGGGGATTTTAGGCCTTGACGTATCGTCTGGTTGCACACCATGTCTCTTCTTGTTACTTCAACCACCTTCCTCAGATATATCATCTGAGGTTTGGATCTGGCTTTTGTGGGTTGTAGTCATTGCCCATGACTCGCATCCATATGTCAAGACTGGGACATAGGCATAACATAAGATGTGACTAAAATGAGGTTGTGCAAGCGGGCTAGCAACCTTCTCATGTAACACAAAGTGCTACAGAACCTACAACTGCAAAAAGTAAATGCTTTGGTGCCGGCTTCCTACGGACCAGCTGTAATGGTGGCATCATGATCCCTAGGGAGCAAAAAGTGAAATGATGATGATGAAAATAATATGTTCGAAATTGTTAATCTAAATATTTTTATAAGAAGTCAATACTTACATCCGATACCTCTTCTGTTTTGGCTATTTTCTTTCCTAAAGCCAGGCCAGCGGCACTGACGCCATGCTGCCTCGATCGCATTTTTTGCAAGGCTCGCAAAGCTTCCAATTTTTCCCTGAAAGCAAAGTTATATTATGAAATTTACAGCAGCTGCGTCAGTGATAAATCTTTCCAGAATAAAAGAATGGCCAAACACCACCACCAACCAAGAACTGCGAACTCTGAGCCACCAAGAGGACATGCGAACCATCATAGTGGGTAGACGCTGGAGTTGGGTTGGCCACATTCTCAGAAGAAATCCTGACACCATAATAAGAACTGCCATGCTATGGACTCAAGAAGGAAAGTGAAAGCAAGGACGGCCGAAAGCCACTTGGCTCAGAACTGTGGAGGAGGAGACGCTAAGCATGAACCAGAGCTGGGGCACCACACAAAAGATGGCTGTCGACCGAGCAAAATGGAGACAGTCTGTTGCTGCCCTACAAGACGCCTGTTACCGGTGTGTTCGTGGTGGTGCTGTGTCTTATGTAAATGATTTCTTCTAGTGGGTCGTTTCTTGATTTAGAACACTACTGTAAAGATGGGTCATAAAAACTAATAAATTTATAAGTCACGCAGGCTGGACCCATGGTTGAGTATCAATGTCAAAATGGTTTATTACATGAAGACGCAGACGTAGACATCACTGGCAGTAATCATCAATTGCAATATAATGACAGGAACACTTCAGAAATGCATCTAAATGTGGTAGACCTCATACATGATTAAGTAAGTATTCATATGGTCGTTGATTGACCGCACTGGGCGTTATAGCATCAAGGTCAACGGCTTGACAGCATACAGAACACTGTCGAATGGACAGTTCATCTACTATATATATTCGACCGCAGCAAGCTGCACTATTCTGTTCAAATATTGTGCACGATGGCACGCAAATAATTAAACATATACAATTTACTTAGATGCGCTCACATGTGCGGCTATAAAAGACTAGACCCACATGTGAGAATCTCAAACACTTAACTCCCACGTGAAAAGAACTTAACAATGCCACTATGCGTGATGGTCACTGATTGCTTTGTCAGTCAGCTATCAAGGAACGAAGAAGAAGAATAAAGGAAACAAACAAAGACAACCGTTGCTAAGAATAAATGTACCACTGCCCTGGGTACTTCCCAGGGGTCGAAGAATGAATAGTACATAAATAAAACACAGATAAATTGGTATGTTGCAGCCACTTATATGAAAATACGATTCACTCTTGTAGCGAGGTGGTGGTGTTGTTCAGAAAGTCCTGGGTTTGAGCTCCCAGTAAGCTTATCACTTCTGTTGTCTAGGTTTCTACTTCTTTGAGTGTCTGCAACATACCAGTTTATGTAATGTTCACAGGCCTAGGGTTTCCCTCTTTATTTATTTCAAAGAAAGAATAGGCAGGGGTGGCCTTAGTAATTGCGTGGCCCTTCTTCATCTTCGTACACTCTCAGATGTCTGCTTGAATATTTTCAAAGTAAGCAGTAGTCAGATTGAAACTATTAGTATCTCCACAGAGTTTTTCCATAAATGGTACTGGTGACAGTGACGTGTGCTTTCTCTGTTCCTCATATGTTGGGCACCTCTGAAGCAGATGTTCAGCATTGCAAGGCCCACTTTAGACCATGCTGGTTGGGTTCCCTGGATGTAAGATTATAGTTTTGTTGTAGCAAATTTTATGTCAATATTTAACTAATAAATAGGGGAGTAAGGGTTGCTATAGGTCTCATACAAAAAATGAGAAATGCCTGCAACCAAGTGTGGTCCCATTCTTGGACCCGGTGCTCCCTGTTTCTACCAACACGGCTATGGCGAATGGCGAGTATCTGGCGCCAACAAACCAGACCCCCAGAGTCTACTGGGGTAAAACTCTAGACTATGGGGGAGGTAACCCTACAGAAACCTCTGGCAGAGCAAGTCCTCCATCAGATGTGGCCGATGCTGGGCCCACCGGCGCATGGACACGTCCCGATCCCCATCGAGACTTGCCCGGGGAGCACACCCCGGCTCAAAAAGCAGAGAAGGCCACTCTCCAAACCTCAGATGTCTTGCGGGCAGTGTTAGGATGTGCAAGAACATGGACAGGAAGACTCCACAACTTCCCCACCGAAGTTACACCCACGACGACCGTTGCCTCATTTGGCAATGTGTGGTGTACCTGGAAATGGCGCCTCCCAGTACTGAGGCACAGTTAAGTCCCCAACGTCGCTTATTGGTGCAAAGTTGAGAGAGATTGCTGAGCGAATACAAACAACATCAACAACACAAATTGGCTCAGCATCACAATCCCCCCTGTGGTGCAGCATGTTGAGAACCCAGCATTGCACATTAAGCTTGGGGGAATCACATGGGCACCAGACTTAATACTGGCTCTTGAATGGATGGCTGCTTGCAGGCAATTTCTACAATGGAGAGATGGCAGGTGGTGGGTACTGGGAAGTGGCTCTGTGCAGGACGTGAGGATTCCTTGGGAGAGCCCAGAACCAGAGCACAGCATCGTGTAAGCTCTGCATAATTGGAGAGCCCCCCCTGGATGACGGGGAATGCATAGTATGCCACCCTACCTATCCCCAACTGCTAACTTAGAATCAGAAGTGGGGTCCTCTGGATGCTTGCCAGACCAGGATAAAATGCCTGGGAAAGAGACTGGAGCTCAGAACTCCCATCTCAATATGTTGCAGGATGGCAGAAAAGCCACGGGAAAGACAGGGCTATTTTGAAGATAATGCCAAGCACAACCATATTTTTACCATACGAGCTCGGACACCGCCTTGGTAAACAAGGTCCGTGCAGAGCAGTGACACCCCAGGCTGCTTGCGAATAGTCTACTACTGGGAACATAAACAGATTAGGGATGAGCCCACTCTCCCATTGAAGAGGTGCTGAAGTCGTCAATACTGGGCCAGAAGGCGCACCAGAAACCACAGTATCATGCAACTCGCTTTTTTCTTTGGATGAGTACACCGTCACATAAATCTCGTACTGGTGCTCGCCCTGTGGAGCTCCACCAGGCAGGTGCGGTGCCGGGCTCTGAGCCTCGACAGAGCCCACCCTCAGCTACTGGAGGACCCTCAAGACCGTCTTGTGGAGTCAGCAGACGGCAGAGGAGAACTACTGACCGAAACAAAACAGAAAGAGAGAAACCCAGAGTGCCACTTGTCATAATGCACTGGAATGCAGAGGGAGTGAACAGCAAGCAGGCTGGATACAGCAAAAAGACAGCTGGAAAACATCTTGTATGAGAAGCAAGTCAGTGTTTACTGTATCCAAGAGACTCACTTGAAAATAGATCAAACCTTTAAAATAAGGGGATGTCAATGCTTCAGATCCGACAGACAAGATAGATGAAAAGGAGGAGTACTTACTCTTGTAAGTACTCCCCCTTTTCGGAGACTTTAATAGATCACAGGGGTGAAGAGGTTGAAACATGGCAAGATGACCACTCCCTAATCCTAGTCGATACTGCCACAGATACTCCTACCTTCTACTCCAGAGGATGGCATACAACTTCAACTCCAGATCTTGCCTTCGCCACCCCAGATATAGCTGGACTCATTAGTAGAGAAGTAGGAGACCAACTAGGAGGAAGCGACCATCGCCCTATCTTTCTTACTGTCCAGAGTGTAACTCTCAGTACAGGCCCAGCCATTACAAGATGGAATTACAAAAAAGCCAACTGGGGTTTATTCAGGCATCAGGTGAACACGCTGCTGTCTGACCTCAAGGTGCAGAACAGAGACATTAATGAAGTGGTAAAAGACTTCAACAGATGCATACTTCAAGCTGCAAAAGAAACCATTCCCAAAGGATGCCGGTGTAACTACACACCATACTGGCCCAGCACACTCCAAGAATGCCAGGAAGATATGGACAGGGCTAGAAAGGACGCAGAGTCTTACCCTTCACTTGAAACTCACAACAAATGGTTAAAGGCCGTAGCAGAGTTTCAGAGAACAAAGCTAGAAGAAAAACGGAAAAGCTGGAGAAATAAAACAGCAGTGCTGAACCTTGAGAAAGACGGCAAGAAACTTTGGAGATTAGTCAAGTCTCTAAATGAAGAGCATTCCTCACCAAGGCAGACTATCACATTGGATGAAGGTGGCAAAATTTTCAGAGGAAAACAAGCTGCAGACTTGTTTGCTAGAAGATACAGTTCAGAAAGCAACTTACCCATTAACATAGACCATCAGAGAGAGATAAGAAAAGAAATACTGGCAACCATGGGACAGACAGATACTCCTGCCCCAATGAGGGAACCCATCACACTAGGAGAACTACAGAAGGCTATTTCCAAGCTTAAGTTTTCAAAAGTCACCCGGCCCAGACAAAATCAGCAACGAAATGCTAGTAAATCTGAGCTCAGCAGCAAAGACAAAACTGCTTGAGATATTCAACCACAGCTGGTTGAAAGGAACGGTACCCCAAGTATGGAGAGAAGCCATCACAATACCCATACTAAAGAAAGGGAAATGTAAGACCGAGGCTGCAAGTTACCGGCCAATCAGTCTCACAAGCTGTGTTGGGAAGACTATGGAGCAAATAGTCAACCACAGATTGAAATGGTATTTAGAGTCTGAGCAGATCCTGGTGCGGAACAAGCTGGATTTAGAGAATGCTACAGTATAGAAGACCAAGTTACTTACTTGTCTCAAGCAATAGAAGAGAGAAGAAAAAGGTCCTAACGATCTGGGTCGACTTCAAGCAGGCCTTTGACAAGGTGTGGAAAGATGGCCTCATTGCAAAACTTAGGAGAAGTGGAATCCAAGGCAACATGATGAAATGGATCCAGTCATACTTGCATAACAGGAGAACTAGAGTCACTCTTGACGGTCTGCAGAGCAGAAAAGTGTTGCTCCATCAGGGGGTACCTCAAGGAGGAGTAATTTCCCAACACTCTTCCTTGTTTACATCAATGACCTGGTGAAAGATCTCCCTGCAGGAGTGAAAGCTGCCTTATATGCAGATGACCTAGTACTCTGGTGCGCTGATGAAAATGTCACCACAGCAAATTATAGAATGCAGCGGGCAGCAGACATGCTAATGTCATGGGCAGAGAAATGGCTTATCACAATAAACACAGACAAAACCTCCACAACACTGTTCTCCCTCACCCCCAAGGACAAATCAGCTAACATACACCTAGGGACAACCGTGATCAAGGAAGAAAGCTACCCCATCTATCTTGGGGTGACATTTGACCAAAGGCTTACATGGAATAAGCATATTGAAAATGCAGAGGGAAAGGCCCGAAGACGACTAGGCATACTCAGAAAATTAGCAGGTACCAACTGGGGAGCAAATGAACGAACTCTAAAGAAGATTTATAATGGAGTAATAAGACCACACTTAGAGTTCGGCTCAGCAGCATGGTCATCAGCTGCTAACTCACATCTGCAGTCGTTGGACAAGGTGCAAAATCAAGCTCTTAGGCTCATTACAGGAGCCATGAAAACTACACCGATATCAGAGATGCAGAAAGCTGCTGGATTACAGACATTGTCCTATAGAAGAGACATAAAAAGCATGATCCAGATGGAAAAGTACAACAGTATGCCAATGCACCCAATGAAGGCAAGACTAGATGATCTGGCATTGGGACGTCTAAAGCGTAGCAGCTTTGCGCATCGGGGAAAAGGACTTAAAGACAGCATCAAGAAGACCTATCCATGAAGACAACACCACTGAAGCCCATCCTATATGTGGTGGATTTTGATATTATGATTTGTTGTTATGTATTATATTTGTATTAAATGAGATTAGCTATGAAGGTCCCTGAATTTACCCAATAGTATTGTGAACTTTTCAGGGTACCTTTCCGCTACCACCCCTTTTATCTCATTCAAAATGTATTTGTATTATTATATTAAATGACTTCGTGTAGTGTCTAGGGTTATGAAGGTAGAGTGTGATGTACAATAATCAACAAACATACAAACAAATAGTTTATTATTCACAACAGCACACAGTACTACTACAATAACATACAAACGACACTTTAAAAGGCTATCTTATTTAAGACTGTGGTTGAAATTTGTGTAAATATAACTTTTACAATTTATTATCCTGATTCTAATTTATTTTGAACCAGGACTGACAATAAAAAGTGAAATCAAAAGAATCATTTACATCAGTCAAATAGCACAGTAGATCTTCTGTCCATACATCAAAATATTATTCTAATATACTTATGTAGTTGTATTTTCCTACTTTAAGGTAATACTGGTAGTACCCCTAGGTTGTTGTTTAAAATCACACCCTTTTAGTTATGTTTGTTTTCGTTTGTCTCTTGTGGGACTATTAAATATTTGTCCCAGTTTTATTCACTGTCACTTTATAGTCTTTTTAAAGTTCTGTTAGTTGAGCTGCCAGGTGCCGAACATGAACTTAACTTGGCAGTAGAATACAGGTAGAACGTTTCCTCTGCTCGCTTGACAATCTGTTCCCTGTTTGATAGGCAATGGCCACTAGCATGGGCTCGCAGTATACCGACAGAGTCCTGAATCAATCAGTTTTCAAGCGTTTGGTACCACATTAACGTCAGTACCCAGGACCTCTGAAATGTGAAGGTTATGCATCCTTCTTAATACCTAGCATACACTAATAATCCACATTCTAGGACAGGTACATTACAAACAAACAAAAAGGGTCATAGCCTTATACCAACCTAAGCCACCATTATCTTTTGATGTGACAATGTACACCAGTATTCCTCTCCCCTAATAGTTACAACGCCACTGCAATTCCGGCTGTAATCTTTTCCATATAATAGGATAGGTGTTATGCTCCTTTATGACAATCATACATATTCTTGTAGTGTTACACCTCTCTGACAGTCTATCACATGGTGGATCAATCTTTAGGCTTTGCCTCATGGTCGCTATAGACCCACTCATGTACAGACATATGTTATTATTTCACATTCAATTTTTATATAAAATACATGTTAATAAATGTCAATCTTACGCCAATTGTTCAATGAAATACACAGAGACGATGACTGATACAGTTTCGATCTGTTTTATTGTCCAGGCTGCCTAGAAATTGTATTTGAAAGCACAGCCTGATCTCATCAATCGCTGGTAGAATTTTTCAAGAAATGGCGTTCCCCCCTAACGCTTGTTCTGACAATATCGACTCAGTTGGCCAATCACTCTTAATATTACAGTGTAAACAGTCTTTAAAAAAATATATCATTCAAACCTTTCTACGTTACTAGGCTATTTATGTTTATTCAAAAGTCAGCCAATAATATTTCGTCTCACTTCAAATTCCACCCAATCGGATTCGCCGTAATATCTTAGCCTATCTGTCACCTACTTTTTTCCCAAAAAATATGCGATCCAATCTAAGCAGATATGACTTGACCTGACAGTATCTCTGATCTCTATGTATTGTTTTATTATTATTTGATTAGTTAAGGGACTATTTAGATAACTAACAACATATTCTTGGTCAGCAAGTCTTCAGGTACACGAATATACGATTTTCAAGGGGCTATGCGGTTTGGTTCAAAATTCTATCTTTTTTTCTATGTTAGTTGTTTATTTTTAAACTACCTCTCGTTCACTCTTTTTCCATGTAATATCAAGCGAAATACGAGAGCTTAGGTAATTCACAATAAGAGCTAAACGTGTTTCCATGACCGTAGTGTCCATAATTCTAACTTTTTCATCGTATTGGGGAAACCCCTATGGCAAGGCTTGCCCCTGTGCTAGTGTTGGCTTTTAGTTTGAAATCAATGCGAAACGAATTAGCATTTTCATCTATCCTTGCCCCTCCTTGTTCCACAATGCATTTTAGGCAAATATTTCTTAGAACTAGGAAAAGTGGTTCGTTTATGTCAAGGACGAATTTGAAAAATCGGGTACCGTTTTGTTCGGCTATTCGTTAGCAAATAATAATCTGAAGGCGTAGGCGACACCAACCGTTCTAGCAGAAAATTCTTTTGTACTTTCTTATCTTTGCCTTTATGCCCTATACTGTTATATTCTAATTTATATATTGTATTTAGAAATTCACTACACATCTCCCCCCTTTAGAACAGACGATCATATGTCAGTTCCTACTTCTAAATACACATAGATGAATTTACTATCTATGCCTGGTGACTACTCTGATGTTTGTCGTACGGATGTCTGCTTAAAAAAATCAGCGCCGACACTGGTTTTGCCGGGAATGTACTCTATGGTAAACTGGAATGGCTGTAGGAGCAATGACCAGCGTAATAATCTAGCATTTTCATGCCTTGCTTGTGACAGACACACGAGTGGTTTATGGTCTGTTTGGATCTTAAATGATTTTCCATAAAGATAAATCTGGAACTTTTTTATAGCCCATATGACCGCCAGACATTCTTTTTCACTTGTTGAATATTTTTGTTCTGCTGTGTTCAACTTACGGCTAGCATAAGCTACTGGGGTTAATTCCCCATCAAGTGAATTTGACCGTTGTAATAGAGCTGCACCCAAACCGATATTACTAGCATCCGTTCTCACAATGAATTCTTGACTCAAGTCAGGTAATTTCAAAATAGGCCTGCTTGTGAGCTTTTCTTTCAATTCTTGGTATGCTAATTCCCACAGCGCTGTCCAAATAATTCTATCAGGATTTCCTTTGCGCGTTAAATCAGTCAATGGAGCACATATGGAGTTAAAGTTTTTAATATACTTTTGGTAGAAACCACATAATGAGACAAAGGATCGCACATCCTTTTTTGTCTGTGGTCTTGGTGCTTTTTTTTAACTTCTCCAGGTTCTTGGGGTCAGGGGTCATGTTTCCCTGATGTACTGTGTGTCCCAAGAATTCTAGCTCTTTACATCCAACACAGCATTTCGTCGGTCTAGCTGTCAAATTGGTCTCTCTCAGTCGATCAAACAACATATTCAGAGAGTTAATGTGTTCCTCAAATGTTTCTGTTGCTATGAGAATATCATCCATGAAGTTGGTGATGCATGGATTCTTCAGGGGATCCAGTAACTTTCTCATCATCCTCGAAAACACACTCGGTGCGTTTTTCAGCCCGCATGGCAACATATTAAATTCATAATGTCCTTCTGAGGTGCTAAAGGCTAAATAAGGTTTGACTTCCGGCTTTACTGGAATCTGATAGTAGCCTTTGCTCAGATCCACTTTAGAGAAATATTTAGCTTTATTCAGCCTGGCAAACAGCTGATTTGTATCAGGTAATGGATCCACCTGACCTTCTGTGACAGCATTCAGTTTCCTGTAATCTATACACAGTCTGTGTTCTCCAGAGGGTTTTCTCAACAGAACCACACTGGAGCTGTAAGGAGATTCACTGTGCGAGATAATCCCTTCTCTCAACAGATAATCTATCTCCTCCCTTAAAGCTTTTTCCTTAGCGAACGGAATCGAATAAGCTCTCATACAGATTGGTGTTGGGTCTATGAGTTTCATATCATACTCTAATAAATTTGTATGCCCCGGTCGGTCCGTTAACACATCTGTATGATTATTCAGAACCTGTTGAACCTTCTCCCTCTGATTTTCCGTTAAGTGTGTGCTGATTTTTACCTGTGCAGCGGTCTCACAGGGATGTAAAGGATATTCATGAGAAGTGAGGGGTTCCTTTTTCATCTCCATTGCAACAGACAAGGTCAGTAGGTGTGTCTCTTCCTGGTTTTCTCTGTCCAGATATTTCTTCAGGAGATTCACATGATAGATTTTCTCTTTCCCTTTCTTATCTATCTTATAATTTGTTCTAGACACCTTCTCTAGAACTGTATATGGACCTTGCCATCCAATTTGCAATTTATTATGGCTGCCGGGCAGTAGAAGGAGCACCTTCTCTCCCACAGCTAATTCTCGATCCTTCGCTTTCTTATTGTAATAGGCAGCATGCTTTTTCCTGGCTTGTCTTAAATTTTCATTGGCAAGTTTCCAGCCAGTTTTAAGACGAGTGGTCAGCTCGTTCACATATTGATATGATGAGGTAATATTTTCTTCTGCCTTTTCATTGGTCCATGTCCTTAACAAGGCTACATATGGACTTTTAAATTTGTTGACCTATTTTTCCATGCACCGGTATGGTCTCTTCCATTGGAAGCCTTATAGTGAGGATTTTTCTTCCTAGAATCATCATTCACAAATCGACCACTACCAATTTTTCTCTTGGGGTTTTCTCCCCACTTTAAATTCCTTGTGAGAGATCTTCTCTCTCTTTTATTTTCACCCAGTTCACGCGATTCCGACCGAGGGATTGTCGGTTTATCCTGGGGTAAAACTTTTCTTTGTACTCGTTGCATTGTGGCCATTGTAAAACATCCAAGTGAAGACTGTCTGTGAAAAGGGGGCTCCCATTCCACTTTGTCTACATTATTAATTTTATTTGTTTTTTCAATTTTCAGGCCTTAGTTTTCCCCGTGGCGTGTCTAGGTCCTGATCAATTTTCCCACTTGTGGGTGTTCCCTCATGTAATATGCCACATGCTTCTACAAAATTCTCAATGTCAATCATTTCCTCGGGCCAATAATAATTTTGAGCAATCTTTTGGATGATGGTACCTATTTTCTCATGGTCCCCATCTTTCCCAACATGTAAGCTCCTTATTAACTCTGCCCTATATCTTTTAGGAAGTACCAGCTGTCCCTGACAATTGGATCCAGTTCCAGCCTTCCTATATATCAGTTTGTTCTTCATATAGAAGTCTCCTTTGCCTGGAGGTGTATGACATTTGGACAATTTCTTAAAACAAGGCTTGAGGGTCTTATCCCCCGCCTGCGCCTTCCTCATCTCATCTGGAGGGGTATTTATCAGATTATCCTCCTCCTGTTTAGACTGTGATCTGGTCTGAAGCGTGGCCATGTACACAGGTCTCTTTTTACACACTTCGGTGTTATGGTTGTCCATCCGACACCAACTACAATATGATCTACCTTTATGGTAAGGTTTTCTTTCATCATATTTCCTTTCATTGAATTGTGAGGTTTTATTATTATAATCATTGTGTGGCCTATCAAACTGGTGCTTACCTTCGTTCTGGTCTCTATGGTCAAACTTATTAAAGTTTTGAGGTGCCTTAAAATTGTCTACCTGTTTCTTTTTATTACCAACTACCTCTGCCTGGGCTGCCTGATACCTCTCAGCGACATTGAGTAACTCACCCAGCCTCTCTGCACCTTGTTCCATGAGAAACTTTCTCAGGTCTGGAGCCATGGACTCTCTTAGCTGCTCAATAAGGATCATCTCCTTAAGATCTTGGGTTTTCCCCAGAGCAGTCCATTTCTCCAAGTAGGTCTTTAACCGTGCAGAGAACTGGTGATAAGTCTCACCCGACAGTAGTTTGGCATTCCTAAATTTTTTTCTATAAAATTCTCCGTTCTTTTCGTATCTTAATAAAAGAGCCTGCTTTAGCATGTCATAATTGTCTTGGTCATCTCTGCTCATCTTGGCAAAAACTTCATAAGCCGTTCCTCTAAGCCCTTGGGATAACTTGAGGCTCCACCTCTCTCTCTCTAACCCATATGTAGTAGCTAAAAGTTCAAATCTACTTAAATACCCCTCTATGTCATCGTCTTTCTCAACAAAATGGTCTACATGAAAACCCATAGCTGAGGTTGAGGCTCCCTGACTGGCAGTGGCATCTGAGGCAAAGGGGCTGGCACCATTTTCAGGAGCATGGCCTTGAATTTCCAACTCCCTTAGTCGTAACTCGTGCTCCCTCTGCTGCAATCTTCTATCTTCTGCTTCCCTCTCAGCAGTCAATCTTTTTTCTTCTTTTTCTGCCTCCCTATGCAGTCGTTTTTCTTCTGCTTCTCTTTCAGCCTTTTTTTCTTCTAATTGGAGCCTTTTTATCTCTGCCTTCCTATCTGCCTCCAATGCCCTAGCCTCCTTGTCAGCCTCAATCTGCAACCTCTTAATTTCTTTGTCAGCCTCAATTTGTAACCTCTTCTCTTCAGCTATCTTCCTATCCTCCCTTTCAATATACTTGTCGCATTCTGAAGTTACATATTGGATCAAAGCTTGACCCTCCATGTTCATTTCTTTCGCAGTCTGCACAGCAGCAGATCGAAACTTTGCCAGATCAGCCATTTGTACTATGCAACCTTTAAAATTTCCAACTATACAAATCTCTAATTATGGCTAATAATTTCTAATGATAACCAAGAACAACCACAGGCACTGATAGCTCAACTACTATTTAATTTCTCCAAAAGGAATGCTTTTAGTTTTATACTATCTGAGATTCCTAATATAATTGATAATATTTTAAGAATTTAAAATCCCAGAAGCAAACTACCCAATATAGCTGGTGTTATGAGAAATTCAATCCCGGACGAGCCCCCAATATATGTGGTGGATTTTGATGTTATGATTTGTTGTTATGTATTATATTTGTATTTAATGAGATTAGCTATGAAGGTCCCTGAATTTACCCAATAGTATTGTGAACTTTTCAGGGTACCTTTCCGCTACCACCCCTTTTATCTCATTCAAAATGTATTTGTATTATTATATTAAATGACTTCATGTAGTGTCTACGGTTATGAAGGTAGAGTGTGATGTACAATAATCAACAAACATACAAACAAATAGTTTATTATTCACAACAGCACACAGTACTACCACAATAACATACAAACGACACTTTAAAAGGCTATCTTATTTAAGACTGTGGTTGAAATTTGTGTAAATATAATTTTTACAATTTATTATCCTGATTCTAATTTATTTTGAACCAGGACTGACAATAAAAAGTGAAATCAAAAGAATCATTTACATCAGTCAAATAGCACAGTAGATCTTCTGTCCATACATCAAAATATTATTCTAATATACGTATGTAGTTGTATTTTCCTACTTTAAGGTAATACTGGTAGTACCCCTAGGTTGTTGTTTAAAATCACACCCTTTTAGTTATGTTTGTTTTCATTTGTCTCTTGTGGGACTATTAAATATTTGTCCCAGTTTTATTCACTGTCACTTTATAGTCTTTTTAAAGTTCTGTTAGTTGAGCTGCCAGGTGCTGAACATGAACTTAACTTGGCAGTAGAATACAGGTAGAACGTTTCCTCTGCTCGCTTGACAATCTGTTCCCTGTTTGATAGGCAATGGCCACTAGCATGGGCTCGCAGTATACCGACAGAGTCCTGAATCAATCAGTGTTCAAGCGTTTGGTACCACATTAACGTCAGTACCCAGGACCTCTGAAATGTGAAGGTTATGCATCCTTCTTAATACCTAGCATACACTAATAATCCACATTCTAGGACAGGTACATTACAAAACAACAAAAAGGGTCATTTAGCCTTTATACCAACCTACAAACCTAAGCCACCATTATCTTTTGATGTGACAATGTACACCAGTATTCCTCTCCCCTAATAGTTACAACGCCACTGCAATTCCAGCTGTAATCTTTTCCATATAATAGGATAGGTGTTATGCTCCTTTATGACAATCATACATATTCTTGTAGTGTCACACCCCTCTGACAGTCTATCACATGGTGGATCAATCTTTAGGCTTTGCCTCATGGTCACTATAGACCCACTCATGTACAGACATATGTTATTATTTCACATTCAATTTTTATATAAAATACATGTTAATAAATGTCAATCTTACCACAATTGTTCAATGAAATACACAGAGATGATGACTGACACAGTTTCGATCTGTTTTATTGTCCAGGCTGCCTAGAAATTGTATTTGAAAGCACAGCCTGATCTCATAAATCGCTGGTAGAATTTTTCAAGAAATGGCGTCCCCCTAACGCTTGTTCTGACAATATCGACTCAGTTGGCCAATCACTCTTAATATTACAGTGTAAACAGTCTTTCAAAAAATATATCATTCAAACCTTTCTACGTTACTAGGCTATTTATGTTTATTCAAAGGTCAGCCAATAATATTTCGTCTCACTTCAAATTCCACCCAATCGGATTCGCCGTAATATCTTAGCCTATCTGTCACCTACTTTTTCCCCAAAAAATATGCGATTCACTCTAAGCAGATATGACTTGACCTGACAGTATCTCTGATCTCTATGTATTGTTTTATCATTATTTGATTAGTTAAGGGACTATTTAGATAACTAACAACATATTCTTGGTCAGCAAGTCTTCAGGTACACGAATATACGATTTTCAAGGGGCTATGCGATTTGGTTCAAAATTCTATCTTTTTTTCTATGTTAGTTGTTTATTTTTAAACTACCTCTCGTTCACTCTTTTTCCATGTAATATCAAGCGAAATACGAGAGCTTAGATCATTCACAATAAGAGCTAAACGTGTTTCCATGACCGTAGTGTCCATAATTCTAACTTTTTCATCGTATTGGGATCCTACATCAAGTGGATATGAGTATAATGATCTGCAAAAAACAAACTGCTACATTGAGTATGATCCAAGAAAGCTATCCCGAACAATCATGGATACATGCCTATACAGATGGATCAGCAACAAATGCTGTTAGGAATGGAGGTGCCGGTATCTTTATCTCATATTCTGACAACCACTATGAGACTAGGCACATTCCCACTGATAAATTCTGTTCCAACTATACAGCTGAGGTTCAAGCTCTAGAGCAAGCTGCAAATATGATTTATAACACCAACTCTGACTGTCACCAGGTAGTCATCCTCACAGATGCACTGTCTGTCCTGCAAGCTCTCAAGAGTGGTAAACTCCCGCATCTGAGAAATGAACTAAACAAGGTTGCTGCCAAAAAGAGAACCATACTTCAGTGGGTACCATCTCATTGTGGTGTACCCGGAAATGAAAAGGCAGATAAACTTGCAAAAAAGGGAGGAGAATGTGAACAAGAAGATAATGAAATCACATATGTTGAGAAAAAGAGAGCTATCCAGACTATCAGAAGAGAACAGAATCAACCCAACGATGACTACCACACTCTTGACAGGCAGGGACAGATCACCATTTTTCACCTCAGGACAGGGCATAGCAAACTGAATAAACACATGCACAAGCTACGATTGTCTGCTTCACCACTGTGCATATGTGGATTAAATGAACAAACTGCTGAGCATGTTCTACAGGATTGTCCTCTGTACGACCAGTTAAGAAAGATATACTGGCCCAATGACTCAACACTAAACTCAAAGCTGTATGGAGCTAAAGAGGAACTTCAGACAATGGTCGAATTCATCATGAGAACTCGTCTGACGGTGTAAACATCAAAGATGCGATCGCAAGAAGAAGAAGAAAGAACTAATAAATACACATTAGTAAACCAGAATCTGAACATCCGAAAACACCTGCCTCGGAAATAGACAATTCCTGAATAATTTGAAATCTGTACACAACTAAAATGAACACCTTGTCCTTCCACCGGCTTGACCAACGTCCACTCTCCAACTGACGTCACACGTTCACTCTGACATCATCCTTAACAACACATTTTACTTCTTTCATAAAGTCTGCACAACGATAATTGAAGGAGCCTTCTATCGGGGAAACCTGAAGTCTTCAATGATCGTGCACAGCTCTACAACTGTACAGCACTAGGATTTAGCCTCGTGTAATTCTCAGGGGTCTCTGATGAGGCACAGAAAGAAGAGGTTACTGCTCCCTCAGGAGTGTAATATAAAGCGGCTAATACTGAAGTTGTGCATGTGGCTGGCAACATCATAATGTAAAAGAAATTGCTTCAGAAACTACCACTGTAAGAAGACGTGAATGCTTGGTGCAGGCTCTGTAGTTGTGAAATAATGATATTGATTAGGATGTAGGGTTAGGCTTAGAACGCAAAGATAGAAAACTACTCTGTAACGCTAACCGTAACCATATTTCGACCTTTCTCAAAATATAATAATGTGCGAAAAAGATTAAGGCCGTAGTCTATGTTAAAATAAAACAAAACAACGTAGGGCCCCTACGTTAAAATAAAAACTCACTGTTTATTACTCGGTCACCGTATTTAAGAGACAGCGACTTGGGCGACTTAATCAACGGAAGTTTCGATAGTCATTTGGGCGAAATCTGAAATCGCAAGTTCGTCCCCCCTTTCCATGTCCTTTCAACCATAACGAATAGGCTACTAATTATCGATAATATCTCTTGGGTTTGAAAAACAAAAAGTAAATAAGAATTATATCAATAAAAGCCAAGAATTCTATGTCATGCATAAGTACGCTGCAATGATAGAGCTGACAGGCTGGCCCCGAGGGCGCCCTTGGAAGGGACACTGGAAATTGATAGGGGAGAGATACTAATGAGCAATTAGTGATCGCCTGTTGGAGAATGACACTGCAATAGATGTATCAACAGGGCTGGAACTTTTGGAGTTTGGCATCGAGTATGGGACTGACGGGATGGACATATGAGAGGATGCATCCGTCGTGTGTACAGCCAGCGCGCTACAAGAACAGCATTCAAATCCTTCGCCATTTGCCGAGGGATAATGAGCACCTATGGTTTTGCCCAGAGTGCAGTGATGTCGATTCTGATCAACAACAATAACCAGGGCCGGATTTCGATATGGTGAGGCCCTAAGCTCAGAGGCGGATCTACTATGAAGCTAATGAAGCTTGAGCTTCAGGGCCCCCAAGTCCAGTTTTCTCTATAATACGTTTCTTCCCCCCCCCCCACACTTTTTAAATAAAAGGGGCCATCTCCGAGAGTTTAAGATTCAGGGCCTCTAAAATGTAGATCCGCCACTGCCTAAGATATAGGAAGCTGTGGAGGCCTATTTGGCCATAGACCTGATATCTCCTCTTCTTTACATCTTTGTACTCATATCTATATTTTGAAACCTTGAAAAATCTTTTATAATTTTCCTTCCTCTCCATTTGTCCTTGTGCTGTTTAACGCTTGTCTTTTGAGAAAACCATGGAACAAGACCAGTTCAGAAATACTATCATCATCAAGTGCCATCTTCACATCAAAGGTCGGTGGCAAGGATCTCCAACGTCTTCTGTCTCTTGTCACGATGATTTTTTAATTTTTTAAAAAATTAATGAAGTAAAATATCCCGTTCAACCTCTTCTTCTTCTTCTTCTTTGATCCTTAGCCGCCGACTGTCAAAGCAGTCAGTGGCCATCACGCCTAGTGGCGTCTTGTAGGGCAACAACAAATTGATTCCACTTTGCTCGGTCGGCGGCCATCCTTCGTACAGTGCCCCAACTCTGGTTCATTCTTGTATCATGTTTTGCGGTCAGGACGTCCGTTCTCATGTCAGTGGCTTCCTTTCGGCTTTCACCACTGACAGTCATACGAGCCTCAGACTCCGGATGTCCGTCCCGCAGCAAAGTTTGTTTATTCGTTGTTGTTTCCGTAACTTCAATTTTTTTTTTACATAGACAGGGGTGTCAGCCCTATGCTAAAACCCCCAACCTGGGGGACCAGGGTGTCTGCTTTAGTCTGACCCCTGCCCGCGCAAACCTGTCCAGCTTGGTAGAACCTTCCAGGAGTAAAACTCCCGCTGGCATAGCTCTGGGGGTAATCAGGGTACGCAAGCGGCCATACCTCGACAAGGTATTGACACCGGTGATGGCAGCAAAGGTCGGAGGCAAGGATCTCCAACGTCTTCTGTCTCTTGTCACGATGATGTTTTTATTTCTTTTTTAAATTAATGAAGTAAAATATCCCGTTCAACCTCTGATGGGTGTTAAAAGATATTTAATTGACTTTCATCCTGCATTGTAAGCATCAGCCCACAGTAAGCTTCTTCTATCGCTTGATGTTATCTTCCCACTTATAACGCTGTCTACAGCGTTTGCCTTCAACTCTGCCTTCTATTATGGTCTTCAGTAAGGTGTTACCTTTTTATATGGCCCCCAAAAAAAAAAAAAAAAAAAAACTAAGCTGCCTGATTTTAATCTCCTCCATTAACTGTCTTTTCGTTCCTAAGTTTTCTAGGACCTCTTTATTAGTTTTCTTCTCGTTCCACGAGACGTGCCCCATATTTCTAAATATCCACATCTCAAGGGCCTCAATTCTTTCTTCTCATTGCTAGTTCTTTATCCATGTTTCTACGCCATACAGCAATAAAGAATATATGTACACCACTTGATGATTCTCAGTTTGAATTTGTGAGTTAATTGTTTAGATGTTAGTATCTGTCTCATGTTGTTGAATGTAAAGGTAAAAAGGATCCCGTTACACGCCCATTGAGGCATATTGGGAATATGGTGTTAGGCCCATATTTTCTTGACCATCGGCACACTAGGTCAGCATCAGGCCGGCCGCCTTAACCTTCCCAGAGTTGCTCCTGTACCCAATTGGGGCTGGATCGACCTAAAAAAAAATCCCTTCATCTGGGGATCGAACCATAGACCACTGTGCTAGGAAGCCAGTGCACTAACCACTATGCTACCGCGGCTCCATGTTGAATGTAGTATTAGCAATTCACATTCTCTTCTTGATTTCTGTTTCGCATTTGCCATCTTCATTTATTATATAACAAAGATATGAGAAACTCTTGACCTATTTCTGGACGGTCCCATTTATTTTTATCTTTAATGTTGGCATATCGTCTGTTTTGATAATTATCATTTTTTTTTCAGAAATAAACTGAAAGACAAAGGTGAAGGTGATCTGAAAGTAGGCTTTCGGTGAAGATTAAGCAGAACCAGCCAGTGGTGTGGGCTTGAAGAATTGAAGCGGCCAGAGAAACACGTCAGGCAAAAACAATAATGAATCTTGTGTTTGCAGAAACACGAAAGAGGCATGATAACACAAAACCTTACTCCAGGCCCTTAAATGGAATTTAATAATATTCTATTCATGCAACATTCACAGAGTCTTCTTCTTCCTCTGCGTTCGTCCTGAAAAGGACGTTTGTTACGTTGTGTCGCCGTTTTACAGCAAAGCTGCGATATTTGCACCTTTCGGCCCGACACATCCGGTTTCAGCATGACATTTTTGGGACCGGGTTAGCCTTCCCTCTTCGATCCCTACTCTCTCAGCCAGACTGCAGTGATGCAGCCTGTTTCCAAGACCACCACTTGGAGGTGGAGTAGGGTCTTGGTCAACTCTGTTCGCTGACCCTGACGCAAGCAGTGAAGCTATGGGTCGCTGACTGCATTTATCACTGTTGCTGCATCTTCAGTCCCATTCACGGAATGAACGGATGAAAGAAAATTATATAGGCTAGTTAATTAAAAAAAAAAAAAAAACGCGTTTAGTGTAATGTTCTGTTAGTACGCAGCCCTTGTGGTACTTTCTTTTCTTTTATTTTTAATAGTTTTCATTATTTTCTTTCCCTGCTGTCTCTTGTTTGGCACGAAAACAGTCAAAGTTCTTCAGACACTCATTCATTCTATAGAGGGAAATTGTATAGAACAGGGGTCGGCATCCAGTCGATCACGTTGTACCGGTAGATCCTAGTGGATGATTTAGTAGATCTTTAGGTGACTTCAAAAGGGGAGAGAGGAAAGACATACTTTTAAACTTGGGGGACATGTCGGACTAACCTTCCGCCACCGGCATTTAAAGCCGCGGTGTCTCCGAGATCAAAGGTACTTTCTACGCATTCCCAATGAAAACTCGAGCTGGCTACTAAAATATATTCGTGAACTGTATGAGATAGGAACGTGATTTGTTATTCATCATCATCCTTGCTTAAAATCATACATACACACACATGCATGCACAGAACGAGCGAACTTTATTTTCGAAGGGTTAAGAATTGGGCGCACAGGCCCGTCTAACATTCTGCCCTTCCACTCTCATTTATCTTGCATACTATATCCTTTCATTCCCACATGATACTTTAAGCATTAATTTAAAGGCATGCAACATTATAAAGTTAACATAACAGCATTCATTTACAGTATGCAATCATAATAAAAAATGAGTAAAAAAAACAAAGGATAGTTTTTTTTTTTAAAATAAAATAAACAAAACAAGATAGTAATTGAAGAAATCTGTATTTTTTGAAATCAATAAATAAATTTCCTAAAAAATAATATAAAATAAAATCAAACAAAACAATTCATGAACAATCAAAAATAAATAACTAAATTACCTGTATATCCGACGCTACCACTCATGCGGTAGCTTGTTTATCCCGTTCAAGTATGTCTCCCCGTGATAAAACCACGCCTGGTAGCGTCTACAAATTGAAAATTAATCTGTATTTTTGAATGTGTCAGTTGTTTTTGGTCGGCCTCTCCTTCGCTTTCAATCGGGGGTCCACAGCATTGCTGTTACAAAAATTACATAGACATTCTCGCTTATATCCATACATTCTTGGTGGAAAATGAAATAATAATAATAATAACACTTTCTTACGCGCTTCTTTCTATGCCAACTTTACGTGTAGTGTTGGGCAGAGCAACCTAACCTTTGAGGTGAAGAAAGGAGTATGACAGGGTTGCCCCTTATCAACCACTCTATTTTTAACAGTCATAGATTGGGTGATGCACCAGACAACAGAGGGCAGTCCAAGAGGAATAAGATGGACTACATTTTCTACATTGGAAGATCTGGAATATAGAGATGACATTGCACTACTAGCACATTCACATCAACACATCCAGGAAAAAACGGATAGACTTAATAAGTTTAGCCAGCAGGTGGGCTTGAACATCAATTTAAAAATGTCAGAGGTCATGACGCTCAATGTGAGCAACCCTGAGCCCATATCAGTAAGGAATCAGCAACTAGTACAGACAGACACCTTCACATACCTAGGATGCATAGTAACACCAGACGGCAGGGCAGGCAAAGACATCAACATCAGAATGAATAAGGCAAGAACAGCCTTGTTTAGCCTAAACAACATCTGGAAGTCCTCTCAGTACAGCACAAGCACAAAATTAAGATTATATCAGAGCTGTGTGCTTTCTGTGCTTCTCTATGGTGCGGAATGCTGGAGAGTTACAGAGAAGGAAATGTCGAAATTGTCCTCTTTTCACACACCATGCCTAAGAAAAATTACCGAATCTTTTGGCCGAATACCATCACCAACCAAGATCTGCTTACTCGGAGCAAGCAAGAGGACATGCACACCATCATAGCTGGCAGACGCTGGAGCTGGGTTGGCCATGTCCTCAGAAGAGACCCTGATGCCATCACAAGAACAGCTATGCTTTGGACCCCTGAAGGAAAACGAAAGAGAGGCCGACCAAAAACAACCTGGCGGAGGACTGTGGAGGCTGAGATGCAAAGAATGAACCAGAGTTGGGGCACTGTACGAAGAATGGCCGCCGACCGAGCAAAGTGGAATCAATTTGTTGTTGCCCTACAAGACGCCACTAGGCGTGATGGCCACTGACTGCTTTGACGGTCGGCGGCTAAGGATCAAAGAAGAAGAAGACACACTTCTGTGGCAGGTAAAGTCTTTGAGCAGTTAAAAAAAAAATTATGTAATATCAGGCACACACATATATGGTAGATCTTTAGAAGACTCAGTGTTACTAACGTAGATCCCAAAAGCTCCTGGGTTGCCGACCCCTGGTATAGAACATGGTAACAACAGGTAAATTCAACTCCAGGACAAAAAAGGGAATACAAATAGTTCTATAAATTGACCACATGACATGACAGGAAATACACGGCAGATACAGCAAATTCAAGACATTTGAGCAGCCTTTCTCAAACTTTTTATTCTGGAGGAACCCTTGCAATAATTTTCAGGTCTCAGAGATCCCTTGTATAAAAATTATTATATCTACAGCTCATGGTACCTTAGCGTGATCAGTAAGTTGTCAATATAATAATCCAATTAAATTGTTAAAGCTCTTTTGAGTAGAGAATGATTATTTTTTTTCTGTAGATCTGTTTATTTTGGTCAACTTATTAGCCTGCTCTTTTTGTGCGGTTCCCCCTCCCTACAAAAGTTATGAACTCTAGTCTAATGTAAGTCAGTAGTGTATGTAGAAAACACTTCAGTTCTTTTTATTTTAATTCATGCTTCATGTTTTTAACCTTATTCAAGTAGACCTAAAAGTCTTATCACAGTTTTCTGCTCTACAAGATGCTAATACTTCTTCTTCCTCGTTCATCCTGAAAAGGACGTTGGTTGCGTTGTGTCCATTTACAGTGAAGCTGCGGTATTTGCGCCTTTCGGCCGACACATCCGACTTCCGCACGACATTTTTTGGGACCGGGTTTGCCTTCCCTCTTCGATCCCTACTCTTCAGCCAGACTGCAGTGATGCAGCCTGTTTCCAGGACCAGCACGTGGAGGTGGAGTAGGGTCTTGGTCAGCTCTGGTTTGCTGACCCTGACGCAGGCAGTCAAGCTATGGGTTGCTTACTGCATTCCTTTTGATGCGTCTTGGGTCCCAGATGCTAATACAATATGGTATGTACAAGAGTGGCCACGGCCCTATTGTGCACTGCCGTACAGGGCTGCTCGGTCACTTCCCACCACTGCGAGAGCTATCATTGCCTGGTGTGCAAAGTTAAAACAAAGTTTTGTTTTTTGTTAATCCCGATCTCTCGCAGAACCCCTAGGGTTTCTTGGAACTCCGGGTGAGAAACCCTGCAATAGAGGCTGTAAGAAATGGAGGTACACGATCGTCAACACCTCTTAATCTAATCATCATCATTACTGTTTGACAAATTCAAGCCACACCTTCCTGTCCTGTGCCATCTGTTAACAGATTTTCCCCCATGTCTTCTTTATCCCCTTCATGTCTGTTCTTATTCTATTCTCCATGTGTTTTTTTTCCGTCTACATCTATTTTTCTTACCCTGTGAATTCCAGAACAAGGACTGCTTTATAATGTTACCAACATATTTCCTCACTATGCGTTCTTAACAATGCTAGCATCTTCTCATCTCTTCATTCAATCAGCGTTTGTCTGGTTATTATCATCAGTTCCACATTGGGGTTCTTGTCATACCATTTCAACCATTCTATTCTACATAGAATCTCACGGAAAGAAGAAAAACAAAGGTCCTACATGATCTAGGAACGAAAAGACAGTTAATGAAGGAGATCCAAATTAGCTAAATGTTTTGGCCATATAAAAGAAAAACAACATCTTGCTGAAGGCAAACATGCAAGAGGAAGACAGCGCTTTAAGTGGGAAGATAACATCAAGAGATGGACGGGAAAGAGTCTATCAGGGTGCACCATCAAGACAAGAGACAGAAGACGTTGGAGATCCATTGTAGCTGACCTTCATTGTTGAGATGGCAGCTGATGATGATGATTCTGCACAGTTACCTGTTTCGCACTTACTTAGTCATTTCTCTTCTACCCTAGGGTGTAGAGGTTTGCCTGAGAGAGCCCCATACTATCATATTGACTGTTTTCTTCCTGGCCTGGTTCCATTCTGGTTCTCAGTCCTTCAGAGATTGTCTAATGTTGTCCTCCCGGCTGATCTGGGTCACCCTGGAGGTCTGGATCCCTGGCTCTTAGTTTCCCATATTTGTCGTGGTAGCCGATGTTCTCCTTCAACCACCTTCCTCAGACACTTCATTTTTGAGATTTGGAGCTGGTCTTTGTGGGTTGTAGTCATTGCCCATGACTCGCATCCATAAGTAACACTGTACCCTACCATGCTTGTTGTAGGAGTTGACAAAGGAGTGCTGGGTATGGGAATGGCTACCCCACTCTATAAAAAACGTAAAAGGTAGGCCCATAGCAGGTACTGCCGTAGGGGAGTGAAGTGTTAGAGACTGCACCATACTAGGTCCAGCATCGAGAGGTGAGGTGACCAGTTCCCTTCCTCGCTGCCTTTTCCTTCCCTAACTCAAAGTTAGGTACCCATTTACAACTGGGTAGGCTGGAGCGTGTCAGTACCGTGATTCGAACCCGGCACCTTTGCCGTGAGAAACCAACGCTCTAAAAACTCTGTCAATTGGACGCTCACCCCAGTCTACAGGAGATTTAAACCAAAAAAAAACAAAAAAAAAAAAACCTTCCATTTGATATACTTCTTCAAGTACCATGCCTGGTGGTAGAGGCGATCATGTCTCGCCACAACTTCCAGTCCCCAGCACTGTTTATCAACTCTGTTGTTGGCTTCTTTCTGAGCCATGACGTCAAATTATCTAGTAACTTCTATATTTGTCATCCTCTGTAACTTTTTCCTTCAATCTTTCCTATTGTCACATAATATTCCAGCTTTCTTCTTCTCCTCATAACATGCCAAAACAAAATGGCATGGTTCTTTCTAATTTAAATAATAAGCTTCCTTGTGCACTGGCCTATGCCAGGACATCATCCTTATTAAATTTTTTTTTAAAACTGTCCATGGTTTTCTTAACATTCTTCTGTAAAACTAGATCACTCTCTGGCCTCCAGACCTTTCCTGCTTGTTTACCATGACCAACTTCCATATGTTAGGATAGGCTCTATACAACAATGAAGAACTCTGTTTCATATTTCTACTAATAAACAGTTGTTGCATAAAATACTTTTCATTTTAAGGAATATTTCCTTTGCCTGGTGTATTCTAGTCTTTACTTCTGAGATGCATGCATGAAGGCATATCTGGAGTCATCATTATATGACCACCAGCAATACACAATGCTACAATATACATATGTGGAAGTGAACCTCTGTCTGTGAGGCTAATTATGCCCTCAATGACCCTTGAAAACATCCACACACTTCTAGGGATTCCCCCTGTGGTGAAACGTGTTGCAAACCCAGCATTGCATACTAAGCTTGGAGAAGTCACTTGAGCCCCAGATGTAATTCTTTGGCTTTGACCTGGTTGACTGCATGCAGGAGGATCTCACTATGGATCCAGTGATAGGCAGGCGGAGCTGAGAAGTTGCTGTGTGCAGGACGTGACAATTCTTTAGGAGAGTCAAGAACAAGAGCACAGTATTTTAGCTCTGCATAAGTGGAGAGCCCCCTTGGATGGCAAGGAATGTACAGTATGCCACGCGCTTCTTTACCCCTAGCTTGGGATCAGATGTGACGATCCTTTAAATACAAGCCAAGCTGGAGAAGCTGGAGCTCATGGCTTCAACTCAACTGTTTCAGAATGGCAGAAAAGCCACAGGAAAAGCCTAGATCTACAGTGTAGATAATACCAAGGACTCTTCAACTTGGTATTGGCAGCAAAAGAGCGAGAAGCTCAGCAGCCCTAGTTAAACAACAACAATAACCGTGACTAACTTCCATATGTGAAGATTGACTCTAAATAACAATGAAGAACTCTTGTTTCATACTTCCACTAACAAACAGTTGTTGCATAAAATAGTTTTAATTTTAAGGAATTTTTCCTTTGCCTGGTCTATTCTAGTCTCTACTTCTGAGATGCATCTTTGTCTGAATTTATTAACGTGTCTAAATACAGGGTGTTTATAAAGTCGCTGTGCCGTGAAGTTGAAAAAAATATTTTAGAAATTACGTCACGAATGATGCAAATTTTCATCATGATATTCTGTGTTCCAATGCTGTGTTCCACAATCCCGTGTGCAGCATTACACAACAAGCCACAAATGAAAACAACATTTCTGGTGACGTAGTCTCGCCCGGGCGTAAATTTCACTGCACAGTGACTTTATAAACACCCTGTATATGTGGATGCGAGTCATGGGCAATGAGTACAACCCACGATAGCCAGATCTAAACCTCAGAAATCAGGTATCTGAGGAAGGTGGTTGAAGTAACAAGAAGAGACATGGTCTGCAACCAGACGATACGTCAAGGCCTGAAATCCCACCCCCTGCAGACCCAAGTAGAACAGTCCCAACTAAGATGGTTTGGCCATGTCTGCAGAATGGGAGAAGATCGGCTACCACGACAAGCTTGGGAAACAAAGAGCCAGAGATCCAGACCCCCAGGACGACCCAGAGTCCGCTGGGAGGACAACATTAGACAATCTTTGAAGGACCGAGGACTAGAATGGAACCAGGCCAGGAGGAAGACAGCCGATAGGATAGCCTGGCGCTCTCTCTTCCAAACCTCTACACCTCACGGTAGAAGGGGAACGACTAAGTAAGTAAGTCTAAATATATGAATATACACATCTGTATCCTTTTATCAGAATCCTCAGGACTAGCTTTGTTTCGGAAACCGCATTTGAAAAGTACTCAAAACTGTCCCAAAATTGTCAGACATCGTCCAAATTGTGATCTCAAAGTAGCAAAAAGAAACTTTCAATTTTAGAATACTTCGGTTTTCGGGTGTTTGGATAAAAGAAAACAAGACCTGTTTTAACGTGTTTCAAAATGGTTCCATTAATCTGATAGTGCATTGTTGTTGTTATTAATCCAGCGGCACTTCGGATCTCGCCCTTCAGCCCAATGCCACCTAGTGATATCTGCATGTTTTCGCAAGTTGTTTTTTCTTTCTCCGTACAAGGTGTTCCACTTATCTGTGCTAGGAGACAGGAGCATTTTACTAACATCACTGAATGCTGGGCACTCAAAGAGGTGGTGGTCAACAGTTTTGTAGGGGTAGTTACATAGCTGGTACTCTGGAGAGTGTTGTGGTTGGATTCTGTTCAAGTGACTGTTGGGTGCATTCTGGAGAAGTAATTTTCTTTAAAAAAAATTAAAAAAAGAAAGGTATCCTCAGCACCAACAAACAACCATGACCATGAATCATGGACTATTACACAAACATTAAAGAAAAAAATTGAATCTTTCGAAGTAAAGTGTTACAGAAAAATGCTCAGAATATCTTGGACCAAGAAGAAGAAAAATATAGACATCCTACATGACCTGAATAACGAGGAAAACTGGCTCATAAACAATATCATGTCCCAGAAACTGAAATACTTTGGCCACATTAAATGTCATAGTGGTTTAGAAAGAGTAGTGATGGAGGGTATGGTACCTGGAAGGTGAGGCAGGGGCCGACCAAGACGACAGTGGACACAGGACATTAAAGACACCTTGAATACAACAATAAGAATAGTAACACTGTCCCCTGCCAGGCATGTCGTAGAAGGCGACTAAGGAGGGTTGGGCATGGGGCCGGTTACCCCATCCTGTAAAAAATTTAAACCACAAAAAACTTCAACAAATATGAGAACTTGAGATGATGGCACGTGACAGGAGGACTTGGCATGTGTTTGTTGAAGGCCTATGCTCCTTTGGGAGTGGAGGGTTATGAATGAATGAATGAATACAACAATGGAGGAGGCGGGAAGGCTGGCTAGAGATCGAGAGTCTTTCAGGCGGGCTGTGATGAGAGCAACGTTCTGCAAAGGACATGCTACATGATGATTCTCAGCACACAACAGAGAAACCACTAATTCAAACATTAACATTTGTACAAACGCAACTTTTGTTATATCATATTCATGTAATTACAAGTGCAATTTACAAGTTGTATTGTATGCTACAGCATCAAACACCTTCTCACAACGTCATCTACTAGGGTGAGATGAGATCATTCCCAGGTATTAATATAAGTTGATATTAGCAAATGTAGGAAGTATGAAAAATATGCTTTCGTCTAAGTAATCAAGAAAACAGCAATAATGATTTAATTGAACATATCATGACATACATATGATCAATTCATGGAAAAACAAATCATGACTTATGTAATACATGTAATGAAATACAGACTGTCCTTGACTTGGGTTTAGCTGGACAGTAAGAAGCTTTCGAAGATAAGAGGGTTTGTTACTCTTGATATATTTGTATGTGAGTGAGAGTTGTCATGTGGTTTGTGAATCGGACGTCCACATTCAACTTAAATACCCCTCCCCCCATGTCCACTTTTTACATACCCCTCCCTCTCCCCTCTACTATGGACGTCTTTTATGGATAGCCCCATTGTTATTATTTCACTCTTAAGCAAAAAGTAAACTAAGTTTTAAAAACATAGCAAAACAAACCTACTCATTTTAGCATTTAAGCATGTTAACTGTTACTATATCCGTATTGGTCATACAGTATACAGGTTGGTAACCCAGAATCCAAAATGTTCGAGGACAGCCGCATTTTGGTTTTAGCATTTTTTTGTTGGTTTTAGGATTTTGCCCAAATTAGCTAAAAAATCCGCCTAAATAGCCCAAGTCGTCAAAAGTAGCTCAAGTCTCCCAAAACACATTTAGAAAATCGCCCAAAAGTCGGCCGAAAGAAACGTTTGATTTTCGGATGTTCGAATTCTGGGTTACTGACCTGTATAGTGATTTCCAACTTACGACCATATGGACTCGTGAAGGGTTCGTTGGAATGAAGCCCTGTTGTAAGTTGAGGACAGTCTGTACGAAGATTTAATTTAACAAAAAAAAATATACATATTAAGGAACAGTCCAACAAAATTGTTTCTTCCATGGCTAATCTCTATTTTCAAGTTAGCCGGATATGATCTGGATCAGGGGTTCTTAACCTTTTTTTTGCTCATGGCCTCCTTCAGAGCTTCATTTACCTCTGTGGCTTCCCCCTCATAGTCGTTGTTAGCTGGAAAAACGGTACTTTACCATCTTACTGTGGCCCCCAAGAAATATGGCATGGCCCACTGGGGGTGGGGGGGCATATGGCATACATTGAGAATCACTGATCTAGATACAAAGACAAATCAAAGCTTGAAATCCAAGAATACATTCTATATGAAGAATACAAACTATATGAAAAATTGAAAATTTCTATTAGAAACTCAAAGTAACACATTAAACACTTTAAAAAAAAAAAATTCATGATGGAAAACTAGCAGTTTAACCATTCATAATGCCCTGTGGGGTCTCGGAGAGACAAATAAATAATTGGACCACTTCCCCTTAGGCATGTCGTACGAGGCGAGTAATATGAGATTGTGCATAGGGCTAGCAACTTCATAATCAATATATATAAAATCCCAGTTTTTTTCTGTCACTAACGCTAAGGGATGCAACTTTGGTTGAAAGTAAAACATTAATTGTATTGTTTCCCTTATATGTACTCTCCCGAAAATAGTAACACTCGACAAAGAAAGGTGCGCAAATGACGGTGTGCACAAAAATATTTATAGAATGTGTGATCCTGTATACACATATTGGGATCTTTGCTGCTGCTACGTAGTTTGTGTACTGTGGTGATGTACAGTGGTTTTTAAAACATACTTTTGAATAAGTAAAATTGCTGTTAGGTATTGGTGCTTTTGAATTTAATTCCCATCTTATGACGCGCTTTTACACTAGTGTAAAACTAATTGCCACAGAATCTACTGCTGTAAGAGTATGCGAATGATTGGTGCAGGCTTCCTGCATGGTGATGAACTACAGTAATAGCTCTATGCACATAAGGAAATAAACAAATTGAATGAACCATTCATAATGAAGCTGGAAGACACGTTAATGTGAGCAGACGAATAATTATTCTACAGCCAGCAGCAAGGGCACTCTTTAACTGCAACATTAGTCTATGTAGCACTTATTTCATTTCAGCATTCAGCATTTTATTCTGTTATATTATACAAACCACAATAGGTTGAGGTACCATCTATATCACAAGTATAAGATTGGTCCAACAGATCTCTGCTCCTGTGGCACCAGCTCCATGACAGCCGAACATCTGCTCCAGTTCTGCCTAACTTACAGCAGTGAACGGAGTAGCATATGGCAACAACCCACTTCTCTCAACGAAAAACTGGAGAAGTCAGGAACCTTGAGCTGACTACTGCCTTTATTAGAGTTATTAATGTAGAAGTCTGAGGGTGAACGAGATGTCAGGAACCTTGAGCTGACTACTGCCTTTATTAGAGTCATTAATGTAGAAGTCTGAGGGTGATCGAGAAGTCAGGAACCTTGAGGTGACTACTGTCTTTATTAGAGTCATTAATATGATCATATCTCCTGTCCAATTACTGTAAATAGAGCAAATCAAAACATCTAGAAGTCCTCTCAGTACAGCACAAACACCAAAATAAGAGTATATGAGAGTTGTGTACTTTCTGTGCTTCTCTATGGTGCGGAATGCTAGAGAGTAACAGAGAAGGAAACGCTGAAATTGTCCTCTTTCCACACAACCTGCCTAAGGAAAATTCTCCGAATCTTTTGGCCGAATACCATCATCAATCAAGAACTGCTTACTTGGAGCAGCCAAGAGAACATGCACACCATCATAGCTGGCAGACGCTGAAGTTGGGTTGGCCACATCCTCAGAAGAGACCTTGGTGCCATCACAAGAACAGCTAATGCTATGGACCCCTGAAGGAAAACGAAAGAGAGGCTGACCAAAAACAACTTGGCGGAGAACTGTGGAGGCCGAGATGCAAAGAATGAACCAGAGTTGGGGCACTGTACGAAGGATGGCCACCGACCGAGCAAAGTGGAATCAATTTGTTGCTGCCCTATAATGGCCATTGACTGCTTTGACAGTCGGCAGCTAAGGATCAAAGAAGTAGAAAAGCAAATCGAAATTACCATATTGTGTGTGCATATGTCTGTCTATTACTCCAAAATGTATATGTCTGTCTATTACTCCAAAATGCATATGTCTGTCTATTACTCCAAAATGCATATGTCTGTCTATTACTCCAAAATGTATATGTCTGTCTATTACTCCAAAATGCATATGTCTGTCTATTACTCCAAAATGCATATGTCCGTCTATTACTCCAAAATGCATATGTCTGTCTATTACTCCAAAATGTATATGTCTGTCTATTACTCCAAAATGCATATGTCTGTCTATTACTCCAAAATGTATGTCTGTCTATTACTCCAAAATGCATATGTCTGTCTATTACTCCAAAATGCATATGTCTGTCTATTACTCCAAAATTGTAGTTTTATCATACCTGTCATGTTGTGACATTTGTTTCATATATATCCAGTGGATACAAGTTAGGACATAAAAATGTAAAAATACGAAGTAACTTGTCAAACACCAGGTACATGTAATACGTCACCAACATACTGGAAATAACTTCTTAATCAAGGAATACATTATTATACTTTCATCTACTCAACTGCTAGATAGATTCACGCATAAATAGTACTTCTGTGAAAATTTGCTGTTCAAGACTGTGCATGTACTCAATTAAAATAAGGTTTCTTAACCTGTGAGCGTCCGACTGACAGAGTGGTTAGAGCGCTGGTCTCTTGCGGCAAAGGTGCTGGGTTCGATTCACTGTACCATCACACTCCAGTCTACCCACCTGTAAATGGGTACCTGAGTATGAGTAAGGGAAGGAAAAGGCAGCGAGGAAGGGAACTGGTAACCTCACCACCTCTCAATGCTGGACGTAGTATGGTGAAGTCTCTAACGCTTAATTCCCTTATGGCAGTATCTGCTATGGGACTACCTGTGGTCCATGGACTGCTGGGGTGGCCCATGAATGGATTCTAGGTGGGGTGGGGTAAAATGTGTACATAGGTGCCTTCAAAAAAGTGTGATAACAGTTCAACTTAGTAATACGAGACCGAATATTTGTCCTTCACTTGCAATGTCAGATGCTAAACACCAACTATCTGGTCAAAGTTCTACACATAACAACACAGGTGAATCAGGAACATGAGACAGGCAAGCAAATTAAAATGTGAAGTATTTTACCTAACAGATTTAGATTGTAGAGTATTCCTTCGGACTTCATTAGCAAAGACTAAAAGCCAATGAAGCATAAATAATTTAAGCACACAAAACGCCGTGGTAGCATAGTGGTTAGTGCACTGGCTTCCTAGCTCAGTGGTCTATGGTTCGATCCCCAGATAAGGTGGGATTTTTTTAGGCCGCAAACGGCTCCTGGGTCGACCCAGCCCCAACTTGGTACCAGAGCAACTTCTGGGAAGGTTAAGGCGGCCGGTGTGATGCTGACCGCATCACCCCTAGTGTGCCGATGGTCAAGAAAATATGGGCCTAACAGCATATTCCCAATATGCCTCAATGGGCATGTAACGGGATCCCCTTTCACAAAACAAAACAAAACAAAAAAAAACTTTTGAGGTAAAATACACATATTTTTTCAGTGAGACAATTATGGGAGAGAGTGTAGCAATAGAACAATAGGTCAAATTCTGTTAGAGAGCTATCTACCTTGTACTACTATTACAGAATTAACTAGTGTAGTTACAGAATTAACTAGTACTGTTAGACAGATAATTATCTTATACAGTTAGAGAATTAACTAGTATTTCTCCTATAACGTGGTATATGTGTTTAAAAAAATGAACGATTACGGAAATTCGTGCAATAAAAATAACAGGGCTTGTGAGAAAAATATGGCTAGGTGCCTTGTCCTAATAGACTTTGCAGCACTCACAGTTGTTTCTGCTAAACAAGTGCAACGAGGATTTCTTTAAGTCTGCTGCTATCGCAATATTACATGCCCTCTCATTTCTTGCTATCGCAACATTACATGCCCTCTCATTTCTTGCTATCGCAACATTACATGTCCTCTCATTTCTTTCAAAACATTTTAATATTTCAAGCTTATCCTCAATACTTATGGTTTTCCATTGTCATTCACTAGCTGGGTTCTTATAACCAAGATACTTGCTCATGTTTAGGTTGCTGTATTAAATTCTTTGATTAAAAATAAAGCACCTAACTTGGGAGAACAGCGCGATACACACTTGTAAAGGATGAAGTGTGTGTATGTTTTTGTATTCTTCCACGGGTCACTACAATGAGCTGGGTGGCGTTATTTTAGCATGGTCACCTCATGAAAAACCATGTATGAGCTAGTATGAAGTCACATTTTGGTGATTTTATTCCCTTATGTTTCTGCTGCAAATGACCGTGCTCGCTCATTACAGACACGTGTTGTAACAGAAGAGACCGTACTTCTATACAGATAATTTTCTTGTACTGTTAGAGAATTACCTAGTACTGTTAGAGAATTAACAACTACTGTTAAAGAATTAACTAGTACTGCTAGAATTAACTAGTTTCTCAAAACAGAAAGCAGAGATAATTTCCTCTAATATCTGAGTATTTCACTGTAGTAATTGGAACATTACCAAATAAAAATGTTTGACTGCTAAATGATTTTCGGTATAAGGAAACAATAAGGACAGAAAACTGTTTTATTGCATCTAAAACAATATTCTCATCCATCAATCCTACACTCCTCAGACAAGAAGCACATTAGTTATCAATCCCACAATCATGCGTAGACACAAATCTTGCACCCATTAGAAGACACATAAAGACAAAATAAATTATATAAAACAACAACTAAGCCAGAAACCATTTTAAAAGTCAAGAGATAACAGAAACCCAAGCTTTGAGTTGACCTTGAACAATCAAGAGAAGAAAGAAATCTCATTTACTTATTCAACAATAAAGGGAAGATATACATGCCAGATACCATTTTAACAATCAAGAGAAGAAAGAAATCTCAGCTATTCAACAATAAAGGAAAGATAGACATGCCAGATACCATTTTAACAATCAAGAGAAGAAAGAAATCTCAGTTACCTATTCAACAATAAAGAAAAGATAGACATGACAGATACCATTTTAACAATCAAGAGAAGAAAGAAATCTCAGCTTCATGTTCAACAATAAAGGAAGATAGACATCTCAGATATCATTTTAACATTTAAGAAAGAAATCTCTGCTACCTGTTCAACAGTCAAGAAAAGACACAGATCTCAGCTACCATTTTAACAATCAAGACAAGACAGAAATTCCAGCTACCATTTTAACAATCAAGACAAGACAGAAATTCCAGCTACCATTTTAACAATCAAGACAAGACAGAAATTCCAGCTACCATTTTAACAACTAAGATAAGATAGAAAAACCAGCTCCCATTTTAACAATCAAGAACAGACAGAAATCTCAGCTACCATTTTAACAATCAAGAAAAGGCAGAAATCTCAGTTATCTATTCCACAATCAAGTGAAGAAAAATCTCAGCTATCATTTTAACAATCAAGAACAGACAGAAATCTCAGCTACCATTTCAACAATCAAGACAAGACAAAAATCTCGGTTATCTATTCCACAATCAAGACAAGAACAAATCTCAGTTATCTATTTCACAATCAAGACAAACATCTCAGTTATCTATTCCACAATCAAGACAAGACAGAAATCTCATTTATCTATTCCACAATCAAGACAAGACAAAAATCTCAGTTATCTATTCCACAATCAAGACAAGACAAAAATCTCAGTTATCTATTCCACAATCAAGACAAGACAGAAATCTCAGTTATCTATTCCACAATCAAGACAAGACAGAAATCTCAACCATCAAACAATCATGAGACAATAGACATCTCAGGTATAAACTCAGCACTCATGAGGAGGTAAACACAAACAAAAACACAAATCAAGTTATATACTAAGCTGACTCATAATGTTAAACCTTTCAGAAGCAAGAACATGTACTCGTATAACGTAGTATACCAAAATAGCGCCATATATCTAACCCAGGGTTTCTTTACCTGTGGTCCATGGAACCCCAGGGGGTCCTTGAATGGATTCTAGGGTGGTCTGTACACATAACTTTAAATTTAAAATGTAAATATTTAAATTGTGCTTTTATGTACATTTTCTCCAAGAAGGGATCCATAGCCTACATTGTACAATCAAAGAGGTCTTTAGCCTTCATCGTACAATCAAAGGTCTATAGCCTTCATCGTACAATCAAAGAGGTCTATAGCCTTCATCATACAATAAAAGAGGTCCATAGCCTTCATCGTACAATCAAAGAGGTCTACAGCCTTCATCATACAATCAAAGAGGTCCATAGCCTTCATCATACAATCAAAGAGGTCTACAGCCTTCATTACACAATCAAAGGGTCTATAGCCTTCATTGTACAATTAAAGTGGTCTACAGCCTTCATTGTACAATCAAAGAGGTCTATAGCCTTCATTGCACAATCAAAGGGGTCTATAGCCTTCATTGTACAATCAAAGGGGTCTATAGCCTTCAATGTACAATCAAAGGGGTCTATAGCCTTCACTGGACAATAAAAGGGGTCTATAGCCTTCATTGTACAATCAAAGGGGTCTATAGCCTTCATCGTACGATCAAAGGGGTCTATAGCCTTCATTATACAATCAAAGGGGTCTATAGCCTTCATCAAACAATCAAGGAGTCCACGGTACAAAAAGGGTCTAGAAACCCTGGTTTACCCTGTCACAGGCAAAAAAAAATATAGTGGTATACCAAGTTGGCTCCCAATGTTAAACCTGTCACAGGCAAAAACATATATCATGTAGTAAACCAAGTTAGCTCCATCATTAAACTTGTCACAGACAAAAACCTGTATAATGTAGTATACTAAGTTGGCTCCAAATGTTAAACATGTCAGACAAAAAAAAAAAAAACACATATAATGTAGTATACTAAGTTTGATCTCAATGTTAAACTTGTCACTGCATAAGCACATATCATGTAGTATACTGAGTTGGCTCCTAATGTTAAATCTGTCACTGCATAAACACATATAATGTAGTATACTAAGTTGGATCCTAATGTTAAACCTGTCACTGCATAAGCACATATAATGTAGTATACTGAGTTCGCTCCTAATGTTAAACCTGTCACTGCATAAACACATTTAATGTAGTATACTAAGTTGGCTCCTAATGTTAAACCTGTCACAGATAAAAACATGTAAAATGTAGCATGCCAAGTTGGCTCCACATGTTAAACTTGTCACAGACAAAAAAAAACAAATGCAAAGAAACCACACATCAAAAACAACAGCCCAGCTTGGCATACAGAAAACTCAGGCACATAGATAATTCTTAACATTTAAAAACAAAATATAAATAAATAAATATGATATGGGGACTATAAATAATGCTAAAGTAAATATTTTAGGCTGTGGACGGATCGTAGCAAGAAAAATTGGCAGTCTATATGTTACATAAGTCATCAAGTACATTCAAAGGAAAAAGGGGTCTTAGTCTAACAGTCTGTAGAGTTTCCTACTTATGATATTTTCTATTTTTTATTCTTGTATAAAAAATTTGCTGTCATGTTCATCTTCTTCATGTACCATGTCTAGTGGTGTAGGAGATCATGTCTCTCCACAACTTCCTGTCTCCAGTACAATTTATCAATTCTGTTGTTGACTTATTTTGAGCCATCATGTTAAAATGTCTACTATCTTCTCTACTTGTTGTCCACTCTCTCTTTTTTCCTTCAATCTTTTCTGTTGTCGCAATGTATTCCAACTTTCATTTTCTCATATGATGCCCATAAGAAAGGGGATTGCTTCTTTCTTATATGAGGAATAAGCTTCCTTCTAACATGAGGAATAAGCTTCCTTTTAACATGAGGAATAAGCTTCCTTCTAACATGAGGAATAAGCTTCCTTCTAACAGGAGGAATAAGCTTCCTTCTAACAGGAGGAATAAGCTTCCTTCTAACAGGAGGAATAAGCTTCCTTCTAACAGGAGGAATAAGCTTCCTTCTAACAGGAGGAATAAGCTTCCTTCTAACATGAGGGATAAGCTTCCTTCTAACATGAGGAATAAGCTTCCTTCTAACATGAGAGATAAGCTTCCTTCGTGCACTGGTTTCTTTCTGGACATCTTCCTTTCTTTTTTTTTTTAGCAGTCCATGGAATTTTTAACATTCTTCTGTAAAACTACATCTCTGTTGCCTCCAGGGCTTTTCCTGCTTGTTTACTATTTGTCCATGACTCACTTCCTCATGTTAGAAGTGGGTCTGATATTACACCAAAGAACTCTCAAAACAATGTATATAACACATGATCATTTAAAGAAAAATATTAGGTAGCCCCATAGCAGATACTGCTGTAGGGGAGTGAAGTGTTAGAGACTTCACTATACTAGGTCCAGCATCGAGAGTTGGGGGTGACCAGTTCCCTCCCTCATCACCTTTTCCTCCCTAACTCAAGAGCAAAGTCAGGTGCCCATTTACAGCTGGGTAGACTGGAGCCTGTCGACACCGCAAATCAAACCCGGTACCTACGCCGCGAGAGACAAGCGCTCTAACTACTCTGTCAATTGGATGCTCAAAGATAAGTTTACAAAACATTAAAAAAATGATGACAAGAAACAAGGAAATTAAGAAAACAAACTATCCTATAAGTTTTCTATTGAATGAGACTCTTTAGAATATAAACCAAAGAACGCACTTTCTTCGTCCTTGGATAGTTTGCATTTTGTGAAAGATAAAACACACAGTCCCAACTAAGATGGTTTGGCCATGTCTGCAGAATGGGAGAAGATCGGCTACCACGACAGGCATGGGAAACTAAAAGCCAGGGATCCAGACCTCCAGGATGACCCAGAGTCCGCTGGCAGGACAACATTAGACAATCTTTGGGGGACCGAGGACTGGAGTGGAGCCAGGCCGGGAGGATGACAGCCGATAGGATAGTCTGGCGCTCTCTCTTCCAAACCTCTACACCTCACGGCAGAAGGGGAACGACTAAGTAAGTAAGTAAAGTAAAGTAAGTAAGTAAAGTAAGTAAGTAAAGTAAGTAAGTAAAGTAAATAAGTAAAGTAAAGTAAGTAAGTAAGTAAAGTAAGTAAAGAAAATAAAGTAAGTAAGTAAAGTAAAGTAAGTAAGTAAAGTAAGTAAGTAAAGTAAAGTAAGTAAGTAAAGTAAAGTAAGTAAGTAAAAAAGATCAAACAAATCTTCATCTCACTTTTTGCTCCTTAAGAAGCATGCAGCCAATGCTGCAGATGGTTCCACTGAGGAAGCATATGCTTAAGCACAACATTTTGCAGTGGTGGTATCTAGAACAATTTGTTTTACACATTGAGACAGCCAGATGAGAGCCATCACAAGAACAGCTATGCCATGGACCCCTGAAGGAAAATGAAAGAGAGGCCGACCAAAAACAACTTGGCGGAGGACTGTGGAGGCTGAGATGCAAAGAATGAACCAGAGTTGGGGCACTGTACAAAGGATGGCCACCGACCGAGCAAAGTGGAATCAATTTTTTGTTGCCCTACCCCCCCCCCCCCCCCCCCCCCCCCCATATTGCACAACCTCATATTAGTCACCTTGTACGACATACCTGAGGAAGCAGTGGTCCTATTCTTTATTTGTCTCCTTAGAGATCCCAGGAACTACAAGGAACCAATCAATGGTGGATAAACTGTGCCAGTCAACTAAATGCATTAATAATTTGGACGGATGGATAAGTCTTTTGATAATATGTGTGATAATTTTTTTCCAATGGAGTAAAGATACTGAATAGTTCATACCAGTCATAATCCTATATATAAAATCCCAGTTTTTTTCTGTCAGTGCATAACGCTAAGGGATGCAACTTTGGTTGAAAGTTAGACATTAATTGTATCGTTTCCCTTATATGTCCTTATCTTCTCACACTATAGTGTTGTTTTCCTTTTCTATCATTATTTGTTTGTTGAGCAAGGTGTTATGCCTTTTTATCTACATTTCCTTTGTCTGACTTCGATCTTCATTCATTATTTCTCTTTCCATTCCTAGCTTTTCTTCTTCTTCTTGCATTCTTAGCCTCTGACTGACAAAGCAGTCAGTGGCCATCACGCCTAGTGGCATCTTGTAGGGCAGCAACAAACTGTCCCCATTTAGCTCGGTCGGTGGCTATCCTCGTGTCGTGCCCCAACTCTGGTTCATGCTTTGCATCTCAGCCTCCACTGTTCTCCGTCAGGTTGTCTTTGGTCTGCCCCTCTTTCACGGTCCTTCTGGGGTCCATAGCATAGCAGTTCTTGTGATGGTGTCAGGTTCTCTTCTGAGGACATGGCCAACCCAATTCCAGCATCTACCTGCAATGATGGTGTGCATGATTTTTTTTGACTAGCTTTTCTAGAACCTCTTTATTTATTTTCTCTTTCCATCAGATTTGCCCCATTCTTCTATATATCTACATTTCAAGGGCCTCACTTCTTTCTTCTAATAGCTTCTTCATTGTCTTTGTTTCTAAACTATACATCAATGATTAATGAAACACTTGATGACTCTCATTTTTAATTTGTGAATTATTTGGTCTGCATATTAGTATCTGCCTCATGTTGTTGAATGTAACATTGCCCATTCCTATTTTCTTCTTGATTTCTGTTTCACGTCTGCTACCTTCTGTTATAATGTGTCCAAGATATGAGAAAAACTTAACATGCTTCAATATTTTCCCTTTTTTTCTTATGTCATGTTGACTTATCATCTGCTTTGAAAATTATCATGGAAGATTCATACCAATCGACTAATCTATTTTAGATGAGCTATACCACCGGGTTGTACTAGATCAAAGTTTCTTAAACTGTCATCCATGAACCCCTTGGAGGGGTGTATGTGAATGAATTCTAAGGGGTATGTGTACATAACCTAAAATTTAAAAAGTAAATTTTTAATGTGTGTACATTTTTTTCTGAGAAGGGGCTCATAGTCTTCACTGGACAATCAGAGGGGTCCATAGCCTTCACTGGACAATCAGAGGGGTCCCTATCCTTCACTGGACAATCAAAGGGGTCCTTTGCCTTCACTGGACAATCAGAGGGGTCCATGCCTTCACTGAACAATCAGAGGGGTCCATAGCCTTCACTGGACAATCAGAGGAGTACATAGCCTTCACTGGACAATCAGAGGGGTACATAGCCTTCACTGGACAATCAGAGGGGTCCATAGCCTTCACTGGACAATCAGAGGGGTACATAGCCTTCACTGGACAATCAGAGGGGTCCATAGCCTTCACTGGACAATCAGAGGGGTCCATAGCCTTCACTGGACAATCAGAGGGGTCCATAGCCTTCACTGGACAATCAGAGGGGTCCATAGCCTTCACTGGACAATAAGAGGGGTCCATAGCCTTCACTGGACAATTAAAGGGGTCCATAGCCTTCACTGGACAATTAAAGGGGTCCGTAGCCTTCACTGGACAATTAAAGGGGTCCAAGACACAAATAAAATTATGAAACCCTGTACTAGATCTATTGGCATTAGACAAATTTTAAAAATGTATAAGTGGACCAACCGTACCCTCGATGAATGACTACTACATGAGTCACACTGCCAAAGAAACTAGCACCAAATGAATTAGCAAAGGACCACTCATCAACTGGACAAACTGCACCCCAAGCCCAGGATCAAATTAGCAAGGACCAGTCATCAACTGGACAAACAGTACCCAAACCCAGGATCAAATTAGCAAGGACCAGTCATCAACTGGACAAACTGTACCCAAACCCAGGATCAAATTAGCAAGGACCAGTCATCAACTGGACAAACTGTACCCAAACCCAGGATCAAATTAGCAAGGACCAATCATCAACTGGACAAACTGTACCCAAACCCAGGATCAGATTAGCAAGGACCAATAAACAATTGGATGAACTGTACCAAACTCAGGATCAGATTAGCAAGGACCAATAAACAATTGGATGAACTGTACCAAACTCAGGATCAGATTAGCAAGGACCAATAAACAATTGGATGAACTGTACCCAAACTCAGGATCAGATTAGCAAGGACCAATAAACAATTGGATGAACTGTACCAAACCCAGGATCAGATTAGCAAGGACCAATAAACAATTGGATGAACTGTACCAAACTCAGGATCAGATTAGCAAGGACCAATAAACAATTGGATGAACTGTACCCAAACACAGGATCAGATTAGCAAGGACCAATAAACAATTGGATGAACTGTACCCAACCCAGGATCAGATTAGCAAGGACCAATAAACAATTGGATGAACTGTACCCAAACTCAGGACCAGATTAGCAAGGACCAATAAACAATTGTATGAACTGTACCAAACTCAGTATGAATTAGCAAAGGAATAACCATGAACTAGACAAATTGTATCAAACCCAGTAGAACAGAATATTCAGCGACTTCTTTTTATGGGGCGTATCTTCTTCTTCTTCCTCGTTCGCCCTGAAAAGGACGGTGGTTGCGTTGTGTCTGTTTACGCCTAAGCTGTGATATCTGCACCTTTCGGTTGACACATCCGACTTCAGCACGGCATTTTTTAGGGATCGGCTTTGCCTTCCCATTGCGATCCGCACTCGCTCAGCCAGACTGCAATGCTGCAGACTGTTTCCAGGACCACCACGTGGAGGTGGAGTGCGGTCTTGACCAGCTCTGGTTCGCTGGTCCTGATGCAAGCAGTACAGCTATGGGTCGCTGACTGCATTCACTATTGCTGCATCTTGGGGTCCCTATGGGGCGTATCATTTTTATACATTTAAATTAGTTCTCAGTTTCTTCATTTTCTGTTTTTAGTTTGTTTGTTCCTGACAAAGGCTTTGTGGCCATAAAGGTCCCACAGTGGATACCGCCACAGGGGAGTGAAGTGTTACAGACTTCATTACCCTAACTCCAGCTTTATCAGGCGGTGTGTGACCAGTTCCCTTCCTCACTGCCTGTGCCTTCCCTAACTCAAGAGCAGAGCCGGGTACCTATTTATAGCTGCGTGGACTGGTGCTTGATGCTACCAGGTTTTGACCCTGTTAACTTTGCTGTGAGAGGCAAATACTCTGTCGATTCAGATGCTCCTTGTGGCTGTAAAGTCCTTTGGCCCAGTAAGATGCATCACTTATTTTTGTTTACCTCTCCATAGAACTGACAAATGAGGGGAGAACCACTTGGATATTAACTGGAACAACAATTATCTGTGCTCTCATGCCAGACCATTTTCTTCTTCGCCCTTCAGCTCTCCAAGGAGGAAAGGTCTTGAACAAACTTTTGCAAAGTTCTCCTGTCTCCCGCTCAAGTTCTTTTCATGTCTTCTTCATCCTCTTCATGTCTGCCTCCAGTTTTCTCCATGCGTTCTTTGGTCTTCCTCTACCTCTCCTACCCTGTGGGTTCCGGAACAAGGACTGCCTGGTAATGCTATCAATAGATATTCTCAGTGTGTGTCCCATCCATCTCCAGAGTCTTCTTCTCATCTCTTGTTCTACTGGTGCTTGTCTAGTTCTTGTCATCAGTTCCGTATTAGTGAACTTGTCATACCACTTCTGTTCTACGCAAGCGTCAATTTATGAAAGTCTGTAGCTTTTGGTTGTTGTTTTTGTTGTTCTCCATGTTTCAGAGCCGTACAACAAGACTGACTTCACATTTGAATTGACAATTCTAATTTTCATGTTGGACCTGATTTCTTTTGATCTCCATACATGTCCCAATGCAATGAAAGCTCCTCTAACCTATTGTATTCTTACTTTGATATCACTATCTATCCCTCAAACTGTGTCTACATTGCTGCCAAGGTATATGTATGTGTCATGAACTGTTTATAGAATGAATGTCAGTACTCATGCTCCGGCGGGAGCTAGAGGTATTTATGTAAGTTGTGAGTTGAAGTGAGTGAATGTTAAGTTTGACTGTGGGCATGAATGTATTAGTAGCAGTAAACACTGATGTTAAGTTCACGGGCATGACTGAGTTGTTGTGAACGGAGTGGTGGAGAAGACTGGTCAGGTGTGAAAAGGGTCACGTGTGGTAAGGGATTCGAGAGAGAGATTGGAGCGAGTAAAGATTACGTGGAGAGAGAAGGCGAACTGGATGATGGAAAGTAGATAGTAGATTGCGATATAGTGAGATTCTTTCCATGCGCACCTTGCTTTGATTATGCACATGATACATTGTGCTTTTCTTACGATTCATGGCCAAAGTGGTAGTCTGCCGGTGTTATTGCTGTTATGCTAAAGTTTTGTGATATAAAGGTAAAGGTAAAGGTAAAGGAACCCGTTACACGCCCATTGAGGCATATTGGGAATATGGTGATAGGCCCATATTATCTTGACCGTCGGCACACGAGGGGTGATGTGGTCGGCATCACGCCAGCCGCCTTAACCTTCCCAGAGTAGCTCTGGTACCCATTTGGGCTGGGTCGACCCAGGAGCCGTTTTGTGGCCTAAAAATTTTCCGCCTCATCTGGGGATCGAACCATAGACCACTGCGCTAGGAAGCCAGTGCACTAACCACTATGCTACCGCGGCTCCCAAAGTTTTGTGATATAAAGTCGTTGGATATCGTGCTTACGTGTTCGAGTTCATTGAGTTAATATTAGCTGTGAATAACGAGCAATGTTTGTCGCTCCACGTGTAATGCAATATACATTTGTCATTGTGCAAATGCAGCTAAGCACTTGACAGTATGATTCCACATCTTGTAACGGTAACTGACAATTTACTTACAGCCAATCAGAAACAAGAAAAACTTTAAGGTAAAAAAATTAATTAACAAGAAAATGTAACTACACATTTCTAATACATGATATTTGTAAAATCAAATGTACATGCAAAAAAAATAAATTAATATTTCCAAAAACATATGCACAAGAAATGCAAACGTCAATTCAGCAAACGATTAACTAAACATAAATAACTATAAAGATATATACATGGACTTTTTTTTAATGTACCAATAAATATAAACACAATCAATAGACACACAGGGACTAAGAAATGTATTGCTAATAAATACAGATACAATCCTTGGACACGTACGGACTGATAAATGTATTACTAATAAATATGGACACGATCTATGGATATAGGGTGATCATAAACTTCTTGTGCAACTTTAAAAACTTTGCACACAGTAAACGGCGTATGAAAGCTTAATTTATAAAGTAAAAACTGTTGTCCACTCATCAAAACTACATTCTTTGGATGAAATTAAGGTTACGATCACAAATGCAATTCACTAAGCAGCAAATGGACAATGTTTTCAATGAGCTGGAAAATCGGACTGAACAAAGTGTGTCACGAAAGATGGTGGTTATGTTTGAAGTCTAAAAATTTAAAAACTGTATTAAAACTGAATATGCCACAAGTATAAGATTGGTAGACCAAGAAGCACACGGAGAAGAGAGCTGGAAACAGAGGTGAAAATGATGAGGAGAACGTGGAAAGAACTTGAGATGATGGCACGTGACAGGAGGACTTGGCATGTGTTTGTTGAAGGCCTATGCTCCTTTGGGAGTGGAGGGTTATGATATGATAAGATTGGTACAACAGATCTCTGCACCTGTGGCACCAGCCCCATGACAGCCGAACATCTGCTGCAGTCCTGCCCAACATACAGCAGTGAACGGAGTCGCGTATGGCAACAACCCACTTCTCTCCCCGAAAAACAGGATCCTTGAGCAGACTACCGACTATTTACTATACATTAATATGGAATTCTGAGGGCGAACGACTAAGAAGAAGAAGAAAACTGAATAAATTATGCTTTCATATGCTGTTTACAGTGTGTAGGGTACGAGGCTCTATCTGACAGCCAGGAAGGGGTACCATCAGTCACTACTGTGATAGTATTACGCTGTTTAAAAATCTACCTACAAGCATAATATATTTTTCTGTATTTTTTTTGTGTTGGGGTGTGCTAAAGTAAGAATCTGCCCCGTGGGCCAAATACTTTATGTACACCCCTGCTTCTATCATGTGTACAACCAAAGTTTATCACAGTTTAAAGTTGCACAAGGACTTTATCACCACCCTGTATGTTTGAGACTAATAAATGTATAATTTACTAAAATGTGTCTCTCCAGTCTCCTGGAGAATTCTATTTAGATTTGGTTTGGTCTTAAGGAACATCTTCATTGCACACGGATAACTCCATTACTGCTCCAATATCCTCCCTTAGATCACACAAGGAGGATCTCAGCACAGTGCACGAACTCTGGAAAAGACAAAAATAAATAACCTCTTTGTTCTTACATCATCATTGTCAATAAGTTCCCCAAGCAGCAAAGGCCTTCAATGAACATATGCCACATCTTTCTGTCCCATGCCATCTGCTTGGGTCTTTCCACGTTTTCCTCATCCCTTTCACGTCTGCCTCCACTTCTTCACGTATTTTTTCAGTCTTTCTCTACCTCTCTTACCCCAGAGATTCCAGAACAAGGACTGCCTTGTAATGCTAACCGCAGGTTTTCTCAATGTGTGTAATATCCATCACCAGCATCATCTTCTCTTATGTGTAGTGTATTATTTTTACCATGAGTCTTAACAGAAAACAGCACAGCACAAATGAAAACTAAAACAAAACAACACAGGGGGCAGTATATGTCACAAAGGCAAGTCTAAAGTTAAATTTTCTTTACAAATGCCTAATGATGAAAGGCACAGTTATTAGATAATAGCAAATGGCTTAATTACATCCAACTCTGAAAACAACTTGATTAAATGACATGGCATACAACATGAGAAAAATCTGGCAAACAGGGCAGTTGATTTGGCTCCATGATAATTATGGCAAACAAACTGTAAACACAAAATCTGGAATGACCTAAATTTTATTTATGAAGTTATGCAGGATTTATTTGTTCCTAACAAGGCCTGTGGCATTCCAGACGTAATGTAGGTTCCCTTACAAGTTTTTCTTATTTCATTACAAATCAGATAGACTACATATTAGGTGTAGCCAACTAGGCGACCTTTGGGCGCCTGACACTGGAGGAGATTTTGGATAGAGCCATCCATATATTTTTGTAAACAGCAAATGTGTGTGATAGGTGCATTCTGACAAAATTCTAATGTTCATATTTCTTGCGCGAGTTAGATATGTGCCCCTCCCGAATGTTTTTGCAGCATCTCTATGGTGAAGGCAGTAGGGGAATGAAGTGTTAGAGACTTCATTATACTAGGTCCAGCTTTATGAGGTGAGGTGACCAGTTAACTTCCTCTCTGCCTATGCCTCCCCTACTCACAAGCAGAGTCAGGTACCCATTTACCGCTGGGCAGACACTAGGTTCGCACATGGCAAACGCTGTCCCCAAATGGCCACATGTGGTGAGACCAAAGAAATGGGCCCTCAGATCTCTGTAGGGTAGATGACCCTCCATCGTGACACTGCCCGCCCCACCATTAACACATGCCTAGCTGCAGGACCTGTTAAGTTGGTTTAGCCTTCTGGGTTTGCAATAAAGCCCTAAAAATACTACCCCATATAAGCAGCTCTCTAAACCCTGGGGATCAGAACACACACACACAACATACCTGGTATGACTATATAGGTCTGCATACAAAATGTTGGCTTTAAGTAATATACTCGACTATATAATTTCTTCTATGAAATGTCTAAATTACGTAAAATACACGATGATTAAGTAAGTTCCTGACAAAATGTCTGTATTTAATAAACATACCAGGTAGACTTCTCTGGTTAGCATAAAAAATGTATGTATTAACATTCTAGATAGACTATATAAGTTCTCTTACAAAATGTCGGTATTAAGTAATACACTAAACAAAACTACACAGGTGCCCTCACAAAATGTTTTGATTAAGTAAAATTCAAGACAAGACTACACAGACTCCCTCACAAAATGTCTGCATTAAAAACAAAATCGCAGTCAGTACTGTAAAAGGGAAATGCTGCATTTACAAGAAACTTGTTGTCAAAATGATTATCAGTTATCTTCATCCAGTTAACAGATCAATCAGTTAGCAGATCAATCTACTATCCACATCCAGTTAATAGATAAATTTATTATCCACATCCAGTTAACAGATCAATCAGTTAGCAGATCAATCTACTATCCACATCTGGTTAACAGATAAATATATTACCCACATCCAGTTAACAGATCAATCTTTTATTCACATAGACAGATCAATCCTATTATCCACATTCAGTTTACAGATCAATCTATTATCCAGTATTCACATCCAGTTAACAGATAAATCTTTTATTCATATCCAGTTAACAGATCAATCAGTTATGCTCATACGGTTAACAGATCACCCGGCATTATATGCTTTTCACGCTAAAATAGGGTGTATGGCTAAGGCCAGGACGTGGAATAAATGGACTGATAAGAGTGGCTGTAGCACACAAGACATATCAATCAACCACTCCACAAGCTACTTGGGTAAGACAAAAGTGCTAATTTTTCATGAAAGAAAAAAAAAATCATTGCTATTGTCAAATGTTACACAAGAAAGGCACTGATATAATACATACAAATCTTTCTATCACACGGAAGTATTATTATTACACTTTGTAAATGAAGTTAATGAACCGATTCCCATTTGTCACAGTGTGCTGTATCTAGTGGTATTGCCAATCATATGTCCATCACAACTGTCTTTCAGGCGTTCTGGTACTGCAGATACTTGGCCGACTTCCTAGTCACCATGTATCTTTTCTCTCTCGTCTTCTGAAGCTTTGTTCACCCCGGATCTTTCTGCATCCTACTGGAAGCTAAAGTAGCTGGTGTGCTGGCATTTAAAACTGAACACTGATTTTAAAACCATATTGTTTTTTTAAATGAGGAATTTCACCTCTTTTTGACAAGGTATGGCCCATTAAACCTAGACAGAAAGTCCGTCAGCTATATTAGGGCACATGTTCAAATATAAAAGACTTTGTGGCTTGGTGTAAATAAACTACTTCATCCATATTCTCTAAACCATTTCTAGAAATTTCTGTGGCTTTACTGAAATATACAGTTTACAATCTCCATAAACCACAAGAAGCACAACATTCTTTTATCACAGGTTTGTCTGTTTGATTTCAGTTCTTCAGTCAGCAATTCCACTTGCCGTTTTAACAAAACATTGAACCCACAGCCGGTTTCATTCTTCAATCCCTCCTCAAAAGTACACCTGTAACTAAACTCCACGGCTCACAGATCTTGCATAGCAACTTGGTGTTTAGATTAATGGAGGCCGATTAATTGTTCCTCACATCAACTTTGTTCAAAGACACACTTATCACACATGGGAATGCTGTCGCTTCTGGTAGATTCCATTTATCGTATGAACTGTGTCTGAAACTAGGGAGTCAAATAATGACTCTGCCAATGACATTTTTAAGTTTAGCTCATCATCATCATAATTCACCCATCCCATCTCCTCTTCGCCCAACTCTTGTGTCAAAATTGAATCCACGATGTCCTTCTTTTTCCGAATGTTCCACTTGTTGACTGTGCTATATTTACGTGTGCCATTTAAGCCAAGGAGTTTACAAACAGCGGCATGGACAACTGGCTGCAGGCCTTCGATTGTTGTTGGAGGGTTAACTCCATGGAAGAACTTCTGTGACTTGTGTTTTGCCTTCTGCCACACAGGCACATCAAGCTGAAACAAGAATAATGGTATACAAAATTATATGTTATGGTAAAATATTACGAAAGAATCTCACACGTACAATTTTACAAATAATAAGTTGAGTTTTCATCATTCACCAGTCCATCACAAACAATTAGGGAGTATTGATTTATGACTGCGCTGAATTTTAAAACATTTGCCATATCCACCTAATTAAATATTGTAGTGTGCCATGGAATTTCGAAAGGCACTTTCAGTGTGCCGTGGAATTTCGAAAGGCACTTTCAGTGTGCCGTGGAATTTCGAAAGGCACTTTCAGTGTGCTGTGGAATTTCGAAAGGCACTTTCAGTGTGCCGTGGAATTTCAAAAGGCACTTTCAGTGTGCCGTGGAATTTCAAAAGGCACTTTCAGTGTGACGTGGAATTTCGAAAGGCACTTTCAGTGTGCCGTGGAATTTCGAAAGGCACTTTCAGTGTGCTGTGGAATTTCAAAAGGCACTTTCAGTGTGCCATGGAATTTCAAAAGGCACTTTCAGTGTGCCGTGGAATTTTGAAAGGCACTTTCAGTGTGCCGTGGAATTTTGAAAGGCACTTTCAGTGTGCCGTGAGGTGAAAAAGGTTGCAGAGCACTGACCTAGTGATTTATGAAATCATCCCTTGGGATCTACTGGTAGATCGGGACCAGCCATTTGCTGACCCCAAATCTCCATCTAAGAGGACAAGTCAAAGTTTTAAATCAAGGGAAATTGATTATGAAGAATGTCAGCAACGGAAGTAAGAAATGGCATGTCATCCACACAAACATGTCATCATTTGACATCTAGAACTGCTTCTCTAGGCCTGAAGATAGCAAGTGAAAACAACCAGGGGGAAATCCAGACTGAGGCTAAATGGATGGGTGAGAGAGAAAAACAAACTGATTTTCCATGGGCCTATTCTGTGCTACTTCAATTTTACCACTCTGTCACAGCGCTATTTAGCAGTGCATCTGTAGTATTGTGTTCGGCCAGAAAGTTAGCCGGGCAATGCCGGGTCTAGCCGAACGGGTATGTTATGTGACTAACGGAAGCCGGGAAATCAGGCGCAAATGCAATCAGTTAGATTCTGGCCGCCGTCCTGTATGGACGCTGATACTTCCCTTTGCCAGCAAGTTAGCTGTGAAATTCATGTTACGGACTATTTGTGCTGAATGCTTGCCATTTTGGTTCTGGTAGATTATGACGTGTAATTCTAGATCTGTGTAGTGTCTAGTGGGTATTTTCTACAGGCCGTAAATTTATAAGTTGACACTGATTTGAGGTTGTCTTTGTCACAGTTTTTGCAGCTCAAGTGAGCGATAGTCATTACAGGGTATTCTCAGTGTAAGTCGTACCGCCGTGTATGATGATGATAGATTGAGCTGTTATGCAAGTTTATAGTGGCATTTTATTATTGTAATTTTGATGCGTTATTGGCCGTATTGTGTGTGCTTATGATTAAAGGGAAGTATCTGTAGAAGTTGTTGATTACTTATGTCAGCCATTGTTGTGTGGTGTCATACATCTAGAAGAACGAGCTTATTATTGTTATTATAAATCCACACTGCAGTGGTATAACCATAATAGATTGGTTCTTGACACACTCCTGCCTTTAAGTGTCATGGTGTTCTTTGGGATTCATGGGCCCGTATGATGGTGCATATTTTTCCTCATGCACCATGATGAGATCCTCCTTGTGTGATCTTTTCGTCTTCTGCGTTCGTCCTGAAAAGGACGTTGGTTGCGTTGTGTCCATTTACAGCGAAGCTGCAATATTTGCACCTTTCGGTCGACACATCCGACTTCAACACGGCATTTGTTGGGACTGGGTTTCCCTTCCCACTTCGATCCCTACTCTCTCAGCCAGACTGCAGTGATGCAGCCTGTTTCCAGGACCACCACTTGGAGGTGGAGTAGGGTCTTGGTCAGCTCTGGTTCGCTGACCCTGATGCAAGCAGTCTAGCCATGGGTCGCTGGCTGCATTCCTCACTATTGACGCATCTTATAGGGAGGAGATCTGAGCACTGATGGAGTTGTCTGTGTGCAATGAAGATAGTCCTTAAAAACCAAACCAAACCAAAGCAAACCAAACCAAACCAAACCAAACTAAACCAAACCAAACTAAACTAAACCAAACCAAACCAAAAATCCAATTTCTTCCTGTCTCCAGTTTTCTTTTCCACGTGTTTTTGACTTTTTTTTCTGCCTCTCTTACCCAGGGGATTTCAGAAAAAAGGACAGCACTTGTACTGCTGTCAGATAGTCTTCTTAATGTAAACTCCATGCATCTTCTTCTCATCTCTTGTTCCCCCGGCACTTGTCTGGTTCCTGCCATCAGTTCCATACTGGTGATCCCTGTACCACGTCAATCATTCCATTGCAAGCAAGCAATCATGTATCAAAGTCTGTAACTTCTTGTTTGCTCTGCCTGTGGTCTTCTGTATTTGCTACATCTTCCACTGATTGGGGGTCGGAGTGGCTAGGAAGTATAGCGTCTGCCTTGAATTCTAAACGTATCGTGTTCAATTCCCAGTACAGGGAATATAATTTATGGAAATATTTTTTGAACCAGTGGTCCTAATGATGTCCTGGGTAGTGAGATAGGATGCCTAGCCTTCTCGGATAAGGGCGAAAAATAGGAGGTCTCGTGTGCAAGTTGCGCACGTTAAAAATCCCACGGCAGTTCAGAATCATAAAGAGTAGGCCATAAGGCCGCTGCCCTGGAAAAATTTAAAAATTAGAAACCTATCCATCACAAAAATATTTATAGAATGTGTGATTTCTATATACACACATTGGGATTCTCTCTGGTGCTACAGAGTTTGTGCACTGTGCTGAGATCTGCCTTGTGTGATTTAAGGGAGGAGATCGGAGCACTAATAGAGTTGTCCGTGTGCAATCTTCTTCTTCTTGCGATCGCATCTTTGATGTTTACACCGTCAGATGAGTTCTCATGATGAACTCAACCGTTGTCTGGAGTTCCTCACAGCTTTGAGTTTAGTGTTGAGTCATTGGGCCAGTATATCTTTCTTAACTGGTCGTACAGAGGACAATCCTGTAGAACATGCTCAGCAGTTTGTTCGTTTAATCCACATGTGCACAGTGGTGAAGCAGACAGTCGTAGCTTGTACATGTGTTTATTCAGTTTTTTTATGCCCTTTCCTGAGGTGAAAAATGGTTATCTGTCCCTGCCGGTCAAGAGTGTGGTAGTCGTCGTTGGGTTGATTCTGTTCTCTTCTGATCGTCTGGATAGCTCTCTTTTTCTCAAAGTATGTGATTTCATTATCTTCTTGTTCACATTCTCCTCCCTTTTTAGCAAGTTTATCTGCCTTTTCATTTCTGGGTACACCACAATGGGATGGTACCCACTGAAGTATGGTTCACTTTTTGGCAGCTACCTTGCTAAGTTCATTTCTCAGATGCAGGAGTTTACCATTCTTGAGAGCTTGCAGTACAGACAGTGCATCTGTGAGGATGACTACCTGCTGGCAGTCAGAGTTGGTGTTATAAATCATATTTGCAGCTTGCTCTAGAGCTTGAACAAAATTTACCAGTGGGAATATGCCTAGTCTCATAGTGGTTGTCAGGATATGAGATAAAGATACATTTTTAACAGCATTTGTTGCTGATCCATCTGTATAGGCATGTATCCATGATTGATCGGGATAGCTTTCTTGGATCATAAGCCGTGTGCAATGAAGATGGTCCTTAAAACCTAACCAAACCTAATCAAACCAAACCTAATCAAACCAAACCTAATCAAACCAAACCTAATCAAACCAAACCTAATCAAACCAAACCTAATCAAACCAAACCAAACCTAATCAAACCAAACCAAATCAAATCAAACCAAACCTAATCAAACCAAACCAAACCTAATCAAACCAAACCAAATCAAACCAAACCTAATCAAACCAAACCTAATCAAACCAAACCAAACCAAACCTAATCAAACCAAACCAAACCAAACCTAATCAAAGCAAACTTAATCAAACCAAACCAAACCTAATCAAACCAAACCAAACCAAATCAAACCAAACCAAACTTAATCAAACCAAACCAAACCTAATCAAACCAAACCAAACCTAATCAAACCAAACCTAATCAAACCAAATCAAACTAAACCAAACCTAATCAAACCAAACCAAACCAAACCTAATCAAACCAAACCTAATCAAACCTAATCAAACCAAACCAAACCTAATCAAACCAAACCTAATCAAACCAAATCAAACTAAACCAAACCTAATCAAACCAAACCAAATCAAACCAAACCAAACCTAATCAAACCAAACCAAACCAAACCAAACCTAATCAAACCAAACCAAACCTAATCAAACCAAACCAAACCTAATCAAACCAAACCAAACCAAACCTAATCAAACCAAACCAAACCTAATCAAACCAAACCTAATCAAACCAAACCTAATCAAACCAAACCAAACCTAATCAAACCAAACCAAACCAAACCTGATCAAACCAAACCAAACCTAATCAAACCAAATCAAACTAAACCAAACCTAATCAAACCAAACCAAACCTAATCAAACCAAACCAAACCTAATCAAACCAAACCAAACATAATCAAACCAAACAAAACCTAATCAAACCAAACCAAACCTAATCAAACCAAACCAAACCAAATCAAACCAAACCAAACCTAATCAAACCAAACCAAACCTAATTAAACCAAACCAAACCACCCGTTGAAGCACTTGGTATTTGGTGGATACTGTAACAACAAATATGTGTCACTTGAATTCAGAGATATCCCACATTAAACTGCTGCCTATGGCTATGTAGAGCACATAAATAAATAAATACAGGTAATCAACAGGCACATTGGACAGAAAGGAGGACACTAGACAATAGAAAAGATAATATAAGTGCTAGGGTGACCAGGAACTGAACCTAGGACCATCCAAACGGCGTCATCACCTTGCTGTGAAAGTTAATCGCGAAAGGACGCACAGCACCCCAAAAAAATACATCATTGGCTGAGGTAAATCAAATGACATTCACACAGCTATGGTATATGGGACCCATGAACGACCCAGATAATTTAAAGATGCAATCACTAATACAACTTTCCTATCAGCAAGTTTAGACTAAACAAAGGTCGAAATACTTGTGTCCAGTAATGTGTAGTGGAAGACAAACAACATAGAATAGATGGTTCGGTTAAAGTCATGGATGGGTGAACTCTTACATAAATATTGAAGGAAACTTGAGTCAAGTGATTAGTAAATAAGTAAATAAACAAAGGTAATCCTTTATTAGTGCCTGTTGATTACTTGTACTTATTTATGTATTTATTTACTATTCACACGAGTCATGTTTCCTTCATTATCTATAGTTACGTACTGTTGTGGACAGCCAAAAAAAGAAATGAGGATGTCCTGAAAGTGGCCAATGCGCAAAGGAAGTTATTTCACAAGTTAAAAATAAGCAATCCACTTTTTTGGGGCATGTTATGAGAAGAGGAGGGCTGGAATATACCGTAACAACAGGTAAGATTGAAGGAAAAAGAGATAGGGGAAGACAAAGAGAGCAAATACTGGACAGTTTGACATCGTGGCATGGAAGGTCAACAACAGAATTGATAAATTGTACTGGAGACAGGAAGTTGTGGACAGACATGATCTCCTACGCCACTAGGCATGGTACTTGATGATGATGTACTTTTGTATTTCTCTTGAGTTTCATCTTTATTTCGGCTAAAAGAAGATGAAGATCTGAAGCCACATCTGCTCTTCTACAGACCTTTACTTATACATAGGTGATCAATGTGATTTCCTGTCCTGTTGTTTGGTGATATCTCTGTTGTCATTTATGTGGAAACATGCTTCCTCCAATGACGTGCATTGGTGCAGTGAAAAATAAGACAAAAAGACTGGCCCTCTTTTGGACAAATACGAGAAATAAACATTCATCTTTGCTGCTGGAGATAGATAGGACACACACTGAGAAAACCTGTTGATAGCATTTACCAGACAGTACCTGTTCTGGAATTCCCAGGGTAAAAGAGGCAGAGGAAGACCAAAGAACACATGGAGAAGAGAACTGGAGATAGACATGGAAAGACCTTGAGCTGATGGCACGGGACAGGAAGACTTGGCATAAGTCTGTTGACAGCCTATGCTCCTTTGGAAGTTGAAGGGTGAAAGAAGAAGAAAGAAGGACAAAATATTATGACAGTTAAAAAAAAAAAAAAAAAAAAAAATTAATTAATCACTGGTCCGTAAACCTCACCTTGTCATCTCCCTTATAGATATCTCTAATTATGTCTCCTGTCAAATCAAACAACATGTGCTTCCAACTTCTCCGACTCTGAGCAGTCAGCAGATCTGAACTTTCATCATTCTCGGCATCCAACAGGAACTCGGGAGGCACTGCCACCTCTTCCAAGGACTCTCCAAATCGTCGGTGTTCCCAGTATATCTCTACAGCTCTGGTTACGATTGGAGTTATTTCCTCCTTTGTGTGTGGAACCAATGGGGTGATTTCTTCGGGAACCATAATGCTGCGTTCTGACGAAAAAGGAACAAAAATGAATGTAAAAATTTTTTCACAACCATCATGAAAACGAAATAAATGAAATTTTTTTTACAGTCTTTCAAAATGCCCCTGAATTATAGACCTACTTAAGGCCATAATACATCATCATCATCAGCCTTCAGCTTCCCACACAGCAGAACCCTTCAACAAACTTATGCCAAGTCTTCCAGTCCCGTGCCATCAGCTCAAGGTCTTTCTATGTCTCCTTCATCCCCTTCATGTCTGTCTCCAGTTCTCTTCTCCATGTGTTCTTTGGCCTTCTTATACCTGTCTTACCCTGGGTATTCCAGAGTAAGAACCGTCTGGTAATGATATCAACAGGCGCGTCCTCAATGTGTTCATATCCATCGTCACCATCATCTTCTCATCTCTTATTCCACAATTACAGGGACGTACAAAAGTAGGTATACAGTTTTCCTATAAATTTATTTATTCTTTATTATAAAGTGGAACTAAATGTAAGGAAAATTGGCTGCTAAATACCATCACAATAAGGAAGCTGAAATTTTTCGGTCATTTAAAAGGCATAAGTCTATAAAAATTAGTAATGGAAGGCATGATCCCTGGAAAAAGGGGAAGGGGACGACCTAGACGACGGTGGATCCAGGACATCACAGAGAGTCTGAACGTGTCTTTGGATGATGCAGGTCGACTTGCCCAGAATCGTGATGCGTTCAGAGCAGCTGTAATGGAGACAGCGTTCTGGAGAGAATACGACACATGATGATGATGACAAAGTGGAACCAGTGATGGGTAGAAGATGCTGGCGATGAATAGGAAACAGAATGAGGAATCCTGTTGATAGCATTACAAAGCAGGCATTGTTCTGGAACCCCCAAGGTAAAAGAAGCAGAGGTAGACAAAAAAACACACGGTGAAGAGAACCATAGACAGAGGTGAAAATGAAAAGGAACACATGGAAAGAACTTGAGCGGATGGCACAGGACAGGAAGACTTGACATGTATTTATTGAAGGCCTATGCTCCTTGGGGAGCTGCAGTAGCGCAGTGGTTAGTGCACTGGCTTCCTAACTCGGTGGTCCATGGTTCAATCCCCAGTTGAGGTGGGATTTTTTAGACCGCAAACGGCTCCGGGGTCGACCCAGCCTCATGAATTTGGTACCAGAGCAACTCTGGGACGGTTAAGGCGGCCGACGTGATGCTGACCACATCACCCCTTGTGTGCCGATGGTCAAGAAAATATGGGCCTAACACCATATTCCCAATATGCCTCAATAGGCTCGTAACAGGATCCTTCACCTGTACCATTAAGCTCCTTACCCAATATTATACGATATTGATTGGATGATTGATTATAAAGTAATTAATACTGAAATTTAGAATAAGTACATATATAAGTTAGTTAGTTGCTTATCCTTTACAGGACGTGGCAATCAACCCCAGCTTTTATTGGCTGTTTGTGATTTTTCTAGGCAATTTTTTTCATTCAGTAGTTTGCCATTGCTTTCTGAACAGTACGGCGCTTATACCATTGTTAAAAATCCACACAAAGCGATCTGCTACCAAACCGCCTGCAGCAGGTTTCGAACCTGGTACATCTGGATTATGAAACTGCGTTCATGTCCATTAGGCCACAGACATATATATATAAGAAAAATATAAAATATATATTTAAATAAAGTGTGTATCTACATTTTAATAAAATAAAAATGATAATAAATTGAAATACACGTTAATAAAGCGTATATCTCCATGTTAATAAAATAATGAATACAATAAAATGATAATAAATGACAAAATATGTTATTAACGTGTATTCCTACTTTTGCACCACTCTGTAACATTCACAGTAAAAGATCTGTTATTCTGCCTTTATGAATATTCCGAAATACCACTTTAATATCCACCAGCCTTCATTAAGAAAATCTCTGCTATTTATTTTGACGAATGACTTCAACTTTTGCTCTCATATAACCCCACCCATTTCCACCATAAAGCTGGTGGTCTGTCTCAGGCTTCTCTCAAAGCCATTCAGCTTCTCCCTGAAAGGGATTGGTGAAGGCCAGGATGTTATCTGCTCCTGTCATGGAGCCGACATTCGTGGAGAACATGTCCGTCTTCCCTACATGAGGGTGCGTCCAATCCATCTCCACTTCCTGCTTAGCTGATTACACATGATTGCCCGTGTAGCCCCCCGGGGGTGTTTGACGAGACTAAGAAAGAATAGGATTACTACACCCTCAGGCCGATGTCATACAAGGTGACCTAATATGTTGTTGTGCACGAGGCTGGCAACATCATCATACTAAACAAACTCCCACAGAAACAACTACTGGAGGAGCAAGCGAATGCTTAGTGCAGTTTTCCTCCGAGGGGGCCAGCAAAAGTGGTAGCTCCATGCTCTGTAAGGATCGCAAAAGAAAATGATGATGATGATTAAGTGATGATGAGAAGATATTCTCCAGCAAGGTATTTGAGCAGCTGTCTGTCTGTCTATGTATTATGCCTGTCTATGTATGTCTGTCTATGCATGTCAGTGTCTGTCTATGTATGTCAATGTCTGTCCATGTATGTCAGTGTCTGTCCATGTATGTCTGTGTCTGTCTATGTATGTCTGTCTCTGTCTGTGGAAGTACTCACCAACAGGATATGGGGGTGGAGGCTTGCCTGAAATGCTGGAGTCTTCAAAGTCGAGATCATCGTCAATATACTCTCCAAAGAGCCCTGTTAAATCGTCGCTTAACTTTTTACGCTGTTGAAAAGATAGAAAAAAAAATAGTGCAGTTTCATATTTAACATTCTAATATCTAACTTACAAAATGACTGCTGAACATCTGCTTCAAAGATGCCCAACATATGTGGAACAGAGAAAACGCATATGGCCAACCCACACCAGTAACATTTGTGGAAAAGCTCTACGGAGATTCAAATAGCCTCAAACTGACTACTGCTTTCTTTGAAAACAATCAAGTTGATGTCTGAGAGTGTACAAAGAAGAAAAAAGAAGATATTTAACACCCATCACAATCACCCTTTTAACCAGGGAGCACATTTTAACGCTTTTATTCTGTGAAAAACAATGTGATACTGTCCCATCACTTTAACCCTGTTATTCTGTGAAAATCAATCTGATACTGTCCCATCATTTTAACCCTTTTTAACCCATTTTAACCAGAGAGCACAGGCCTTCTACAAACTGATGCCACAACTCTACCTGTTCAGTGCCATTAGTCCAAGTCTCCCTCATCATTTTCATTTCTGTCTCCAGTTATAATCTTATAATTTTCTACTTCTGCTACCATCTGTACAGTTTTCCCTTATTTGTTTAATGTACGAACATTTATTATTATTGACCATACTTGCCAAATTCCAGTTTACAAACCTCTAACATAGAAAATGGTCTCACATTTAAGGTAAAAACATAAACACTGGGAAAAAAATGGAATAATTTATTAAAATTTGTTTTATCAATTAATTGATTAACAAAATTTTAACTGATTAATTAATCAATAAAGAATTCCAGCCCTAATTTTAACCCTTTTATTCTGTGAAAGCAAAGTGATACTGTCCCATCATTTTATCCTTTTGTTGTGTGAAAACAATGTGATACTGTTACATCATTTTAACCCTTTTATTCTGTGCACCCACTTATGAATGACTGAGGTGCCATGCACAGCTCCCTCACTAACTTCTCAATCTGCATGAGAAACTTCATGATAATTTCAGAAGCTTTATACTAAAAAAAACTACTCACATCTTTTAATGAAGGAGAATCTCCAGGAACAGGTGACCCAGGTCTCTGTACTGGGTCAAGTGAAAGACCAGAGTCATTATCTTGAATCTTATCATCATCGCCACTGTCATCAAGAAATGACCTAATGTTGTGATCTGCAAATTCTCCGTTGACGATGTTGTTGTTGTTGGTAAGAAAAGCGTGGATCTGCATGTCAGACGTGGCAGCTTTTCTTTTCTTGACTTTAAGAATGTCTGATATAGCTTCCTCCAGCAGTGTCTTCATGACACCATCTGTTGTTTTATCTGTGGCTGTTTCTGCAGGTGACTGTTCTTGAAGTGCAGGAGACTGTTCTTGAAGTGCAGGAGTTCTGCTTATTGTTTGTTCTTGAGCCAGGGGAGTTCTGGTTACTTCTGTGACCAGCGATTTCTCAGTTTCAGAGGAAGGAGTATGTGCAGTTTTTTTGGTGGGTTTGGGTAAAGTTGGGGGTGGGGATTTCTTTAAGACAATTCTTTCAATGGCTTTCACAGAATCTTCTACAAGCGATGTCGTTAGATGGTCAGTGATGGTGTCTGCAACAAAAACCATGTCTTTCTTCATGGGTGTGGCTTCTGGCTTATCTAAATCTCTAAGACCTGATGAGCTGACAGGGGTAGAATGAAGCATGGAAGCATCAAGAGTTGCATGAACTGTTTTTCCCACCTCATTGGCATCCCCAGCATTTGAATCATCCTGGTCTGTTGTGAAAGATTCTTCTGGACTTATTGCTTCTTTGATCTCCGAGACATCTTCTGCAGGCCGTTCACTGACCCCAATAATATCACTGCCATGAACCATGACCCCATGACCTGGTGAGCAAGTGAAGTACCTTCTTCCTTCATGCTGTCCATCTGAATCTCCTCCTGCATCCAGCTCCACACCTGCCCAGACTCCAGGAGAGAAATCTACTTTCCCCTTGAACCGCAACACTCCCGGCCGGCTGCCCCCCACCAAAACACGGTCACCCAGACAAAAGTCTACCAAAGGATCTGTTGCAAGTAAAGACGTATTCTCTTCATCGTCCTCAGGAACCGGCATAGAAACCATGTCACGGGGTGTTGCTACTGGTGTTTTATCTGCGTCTTCTTCCTTCTGGTCATCGTCTTTGTAATCCAGCAGACTGCAAAAGATTTTTATAAGCAGCAGTATTAGTGACTCAGACTCAGTAAATAAATAAATAAAGGTAATTAACAGGTACTCGTTGGACATAAAGGATGACCCTAGACAACAGAAAATAAAATATAAGTGATAGGCTTACCCGGAATCGAACCTAGGACCAACCAAACGGAGCCATCGCCTTGCTGTGACAGTACATCGTGAAAGGCCGCCCAGCCAATTTTGCACCCAAAAAAGTGCATTATTGGCATTATTTATTTGACTCAGTGTAGTTCCCGGGGGTTCTCTAAAGAGACCAAAAGTAAGAATAGGACGACTACACCCTCAGGCATGTCACATAAGGAGGCTAATATGAGGCTGCGCATGGGGCTAGCAACCTCATCATGGAAAAAAAAAAAACAGTGCTACAGATACCACAGCTCCATGAGCATGTGAATGTTTGGTGCAGGTTTCCTGCAAGGGGACCAGCTACAGCGGTGGTTCCATGCTCCATAAGGTGCACAAAGAAGAATGATGACGAAGATTAGTGATTCCGCCCACTGAAATAAAGATAGCCTTCAAGCTATTATGTTATAAATGTTTAAACATGTCTACTTTTCTTTTTGGTCCCGCTATTACCCGAGGCAAAATCTCAGGTTAGTATGTCTAACCTGAGACTGATTTTACATGAGTATCCTATTTTCCCTGTAAGCTAACAAGTGTCCTCTGGCCATTCAGGCAGATACTCGCCGTCTTCGGAGAGTACCCACTACAGCTGGGTTGGCTCAGGAGCCATTCAGGTTATTTCAGTTCCTGGTCGACGACACTCTTTCAAATGTCCTCACCAGGGCTCGAATTAATCCAGTCCAAATCCCGGTGGACGACACTTCTTCAAATGTCCTCGCCCGGGCTTGAACCTAGATCACCCGATCGCCAGCGCAGTGTGGTAACCATTACACCAGTGCGGCTCCCAAAACATGTCTACTAATACCTTCCTTATGTGTTATAAATGTTTATACAATACCAAACCTACCCTCTGTCCTGTTCTTACTGTTCTAAGTCTACAATCATTTACTGGAAACAGTATTAAGGTCTTTGTCTTGTTGGACTGGCCTATACTGTATAATAGGGGAACAACAGAAGTGATTGTGTCATTAATAGGCTGAACTGCCCATGGTAAACTTCCGGTGTTATGTATAGTGGTTCGCACTAATGACCTATCATCGAAACATCATCTTTGGTGATGCGTAGATGGCAGGGAGGATAGTGTGGTTCACTTGCATAGCTAGGCGGGGTTGTCGCACGGAAGGTCCAGGGTTCAAATCCTGGGTAAGCCACTCATGTCTGTTGTTTTTCTGTTGTCTAGTGTTCTACTTCTTTATTTCCTACGAGTGCCTGATAACATACCTTTATGTTTGTTTCATATTAATTTACTACTAATACTGACCCTGTAGCAAAAGACAGAAAGGTAATTTAATCCAATTCAACACCCACTGAAGAGTTGGAAAAGATTACTCACCTCCAGCCTATGGAGGATAGAAGAGATAGCAGAGCCCAGCAACAAGCCGAGAAATTCAGGAGGCTGATAGACCACCCAATGCACTAGAGAATAAATGGACTTGGAAGGGGAAAACTGAAGCGAAGCAACTTTGTAGAGACAGTCAAAACAAAGATGAGAGCCGACCCCATAAACGCAATATCAACAGCTAAGCCAAATATTTACTGCACACAAGCTACCAATTTGGAAACAACAGTGCTTCCCTGAAATTATAGAAAACGTTCCTGGTATTGAGAGAAAGAACAGCCAAAATGAAACAGAAAGGAGAGTCCTAACCACAAAATATATAGAGAAACATTACCCAAGCAACACCTGGATCCATGCATACACAGATGGATCAGCAACTAATACAACAGAAGATGGGGGTGGAGGAGTCTTCCTGAGCTTAAGCAATGGCACACAAAAAAAGATAGCAGTCGCAGCAGGGAAATTTTCAGAGCAGAGGCAGAGGCCTTAAAAACTGCATCAGAAATTCTAATGACAGAAGAAAGCTCAGAGAGACCAGTAGCTATCTTCTCAGATGCGCTGTCAGTGATTACAACGCTGAAAAGTCAAAGTAATGCTGAACTGGATGACCTAAGAGTAACACTTCACAGACTACATCAGCAATACAAAAGAGTCATGATACAGTGGATACCTTCTCACTGCAACATCCCTGGAAATTAAGAGGCTGACAGATTGGCAAAGGAAGGGGGAAAGCGTCCTCAACTCGACACAAATATAACTTATGAGGAGGCCAAGAGTTTTATCAAGCGCAGGTACAGGCACAAGTGGGAAGAAGAGCATCCAGGCCACACAAAAAATGATGCGTATTACCAGCTCAGCAGAAGTGAACAAGTGGTAATCTTCAGACTTCGCACAGGTCATAACAGATTGAGATACCATCTATTCAACAAATTAAAGATAGGAACTACTGATGAGTGTGACTGTGGCACTGATAAAATGACTGCCGAACATCTGCTTCAAAGGTGCCCAACATATGAGGAACAGAGAAAACGCATATGGCCATCACCAGTACCATTCCTGGAGAAAATCTACGGAGATATCAACAGCCTCAGGCTGACCACTGCTTTCTTTGAACTTATTCAAGTTGACATCTGAGGGTGTACGAAGAAGAAGAATTTAATCAAATCGTTGTATGTAACGACAGTGATTTGTTTTTTAAGTACTAAGATAACTAATGTGATTAATGACAAACCAAATGCACAACGTCTTTGTAGAACTTCAGAATCACATCTCACTTTATATACATAATGGTGGACATGTTGAGACTTAACAATTCCAAGAGTAAAAGTATACTAAGCTTTCACAAACACTTTTTTTTACACATTGATTTTATCACCTACCAGAACAGAAATTATGAATATTTGAAACTGCACAAGGTCTTCATAATGACCCAGTATTATAAATAGCAATTAACACCAACAACATCAGACAGAAGACGCAACTCAAACGGCGCATTAAAACAAGTGGTAATCTGATCGTAAGTAATCCGCCCCATCAGATTATTGTTTGGAACACCCAGAGTCCGATACTGCAAAACCATACTACACATTACTAAGAAGAGACCAAGTGATAACTTTCAGACAAAGAACCGACCATTTCAGACTCAGATACCATCTGTACAACAAACTGAAAATCGGACAGACAGACGTGTGTCCGTGTGGGGAGGACAAACAAACAGTAGAACACGTTCTCCAAAACTGTCGGCTCCATGAGAGGAACAGGGTGGCAGGATGGCCTCCAACCCAGTTGAGGGAGAAACTGTGTGGTGAAGTGAGAAACCTGAGACGGACTCCCAGCTTTATAAGAAAGGTAGACGTGGTTATTTGAGAGCGAACAACGAAGATAAAGACTATTGTTTCAGTCCTTTTACTTCCTTTACAGCACAGAGGGGCTGAAACACTTGATCAACTGGGGGGAGGGGGGGTGTCATCTTCTGATGATCAGATTGCCTCCTGTTGTATCGCTCTGTATAGAGTTTCCTATCACTTAATTTACAGCACAGAGAGTAAAGAAGAACCAGAAGAAGTGATCAAGAGTTATTTTTATTTATTTGTACTTCTAACCTGTCAAGAATCTCCTTTGACTCCTGATACATCAAGCTGGCATTAGAATGATGCTTCTCCGAGATAGACGGAAGACTTGCTGAAATGTGTTCACTAATGTTTTCATCTGTTGTGGCTGAAACAGCTCCGTGAGGGACATTGAGAGGTCTGGGTGGCATTTTATCAGAACCGTAGCTGATTATATCTTCTTCTTCTTCATCTTCTGGACTGTAAGAGATACTGCCCAGGGAACGTTCACTAGACGGCCTTGAGCTGCCTTCAGATTTGGCCGAGGTGTGGTAAGAGTTGATACGCGACTCAGTTTCACTGTCAGACTCTTGGATTCCTGTGGCAACAGACGCCGGCACAGCTTCTTGTTGGTCAGATTTGACATCAAACTTTAGTGGAGAAGGCACAGACTGGCTTTTTACAGAATACTGCTCCTCTATGTATTCAGATATCTCCTCGTTAGATTTGTTTTTCTTATCCAGTGCAGGTTTTTCCATTCGTGCATCCAAAATTTTGCTATGGCTGTCGGTCAAGTTGGGCTCAACAGCTGAAAAATCCATGCTGTAAGAGTCTTCAGTCTCTTTTGCCACGTCTGATGTTTTACCCAACCTTCTGTCTAATGCTGCAGAATCAGCTGTTTGCACTTTCAAAGCAGCTGAAGCAGTTTTCTCCGAGCCATCGGTTTCTAAATTTGATAGTTCTTCAATGACTTCAGACACACTGGAAGAGTTTGTTTTTTGTGAGACGACGTCAGATTTTTTAGTGACCTTAATTTCTGCAGACGCTCCAGATTGATCAGACTGTGACTCTGACGCTTCTGATAATCGGTCCATAAGTTTGACAGAAACTTTTTTCCTGCCTTTTCCATCCACGGGTGAAATGCTGGAATCTGCATGGAAAGGGAAAGCAGAAATACAATTTTTGATTATGGATGTTACATTCATGATCATAATGATATTGCTATTGTTTTAAAAGAAGGAGAAAGAAATATTATCATGAATTTAAAATGGTAGTCTGGTTCTATAAATCTGGGGCTGATTTCTAGTATTTCGGTTAAGGTGGCTAACTGAAACTTCATTAACAAAGGCAGTCATTGTGTCAGACTCTCAGTCCATGCTTTGAAAGGTTCAAAATGGTTGGCTATTGGCATGAATGGAAAACATTCATAGAAGCTTCTAATCTGCAAAAGTTTGTGTGGATCTACTGTCCTGGTCATGCAGGGGTATGCGGTAATGAGAGGGCTGACAGACTAGCTTCAAGAGCACCCACAGTAAGGACACTGGATATGGATAAGGGAGAGATACTGATAATAATTAATGATCGCCTGTTAGAGAATGACACTGCAATAGATGAATCATCAAAGTTCAAACTGTTGGAATTTGGCATCAAATGTCAGGCTAGCAGAGATGGACATATGAGAGGATGCATCCGTCATGTATACAACCAGTGAGCTACAGGAACAGTTTGCATCCTTACTCTTCGACATATACTGAGGGAGACTGAGCACTTATGGGTTTGCCCGTAGTGCAATGATGTCGACTCTGTTCAACAATAACAATCAATCAACGCTGTTGGAAGCTGCTATGTTGTGTTTTAACTTACTTACTTACTTAGTCATGCCCCTTCTACCGTGAGGTGTAGAGGTTTGGAAGAGAGAGCGCCAGACTATCCTATCGGCTGTCTTCCTCCTGGCCTGGTTCCATTCTAGTCCTCGGTCCTTCAAAGATTGTCTAATGTTGTCCTCCCAGCGGACTCTGGGTCGTCCTGGGGGTCTGGATCCTTGGCTCTTTGTTTCCCATGCTTGTCGTGGTAGCCGGTCTTCTCCCATTCTGCAGACATGGCCAAACCATCTTAGTTGGTACTGTTCTACTTGGGTCTGCAGGGGGTGGGATTTAAGGCCTTGACGTATCGTCTGGTTGCGTACCATGTCTCTTCTTGTTACTTCAACCACCTTCCTCAGATATCTCATTTCTGAGGTTTGGATCTGGCTTTTGTGGGTTGTAGTCATTGCCCATGACTCGCATCCATATGTCAAGACTGGGACATAGGTGGAGCGGTATACAGCCATCTTCGTTTTCTTACCAACCTCTCTCTTGCTGAGGAATCCTCGATTTATGGCCTGAAAAAATCTCCCAGCTGCTGCTTTTCGAGTGGCCAACTCTTCTTTGATGCCTCCCTTTCGGTCAATAATAGCTCCGAGGTATTTAAAGTGGTCTACCTGCTCCAGGACCTGTTCTCCCAGCTTAATCTGATGTCTTCTTTCTTCTCGTGATATCACCATGGATTTTGTTTTAGAGCTGCTTATGACCATCCCTCTCTTCTCCAGCTCTTCCTTCCAGACTTGCAGGTTGAATTGGAGATGTGCCTCTGATTTAGCAATCAGGGCAACATCATCAGCAAATGCCAGCTCCGAAATACAGACCTGTCTCATCTTCCAGTACCCCACTGAATACTTTCTTGTTCTCTCCTTACATGCCTTAATGACATCGTCCATGAGGAGTATGAAAAGGTAAGGTGACAGGATATCACCTTGTCTTACACCAGTGGTGGTCCTGAACTCTTCTGACTTATGGTTTGCTGTCCTCACATAATTTCTGCAAGACTTGTAGAAGCTCTGTATAGCATGAATCAGAGGTGCTGGAATGTTCTTCCTTGCCAAACAATCCCAAAGTTTGCTCCAGGGGACCCTGTCAAATGCCTTTTCCAGATCTATGAAACAAAGATGGATCTCACTCTTATACTCAAGGGCCTTTTCACTCAGCTGTCTGAGTGTGAAGATTAGGTTTTGAGTACTTCGGTCCGCTCGGAATCCGCACTGGACCTCATCCAGTTGTGTTGTGTTTTAAACTTCAATTAATTATTTTAGTATTGTTTCAGTATCACACAGCATTTCCACTTGTACGTTCCTTATTAAAAATGATGACATGATTAAGTTACTAGGTGTGACGTCTGCAGTGTGAACATAAGGTCTTGTTGCCGCCTTCATGGTGAGCAGATGTGTTCCCGTCTTTGTGATAGTGGATTGTGTTTATACAAAGGTGCTCAAGGCCTGAGTGCCTATTATGCTTGTGTTAGCCCCTTTTGAGGCGAGTGTCTACGTTCGACAAGTATGAAGATTTGACCTGATGTGTATTTCAGAAAATATACACATAAGTCGTAGTATGATTTATGATAATTGTGTCATTTGGAGTCGTAGAAGAATTTGTTAATATTTGAAGATTATCTTTACAGACCTGCATTTATTCTCAATATTTTTGTCTTTTCTCATTGTATTTCCAGACCCAATTGCTGTGACCTCTCATAGTGTTTTCAATTTGTCCTGCAGGTAATGATAACTTGAAGAAACACCAATACAAGATGTAGAATCGTACACATATCTTGGCAGCAATATAGACAAAGTTGGAGGGACAGACAGTGATATCAAAATAAGAATACAAAAAGCAAGAGGAGCTTTCATTGCATTGGGAAATATATGGAGATCAAGAGAAATCGGATCCAACCCGAAAATAAGAATCTTCAACTCAAATGTGAAGTCAGTCCTATTGTATGCCTCGGAGACATGGAGAACAACAAAGACAACAACCAAAAAGCTTCAGACTTTCATAAATGGGTGCTTGCGTAGAATAGAAGGATTAAAATGGTATGACAAGGTTACCAACGTGGAACTGATGACAAGAACCAGTGGAACAAGAGATGAGAAGAAGACGATGGTGATGGATAGGACACACATTGAGGAAACCTGTTGATAGCATTACAAGGCAGTCCTTGTTCTGGAACCCCCAGGGCAAGAGAAGCAGAGGTAGACCAAGAAGCACATGGAGAAGAGAGCTGGAAACAGAGGTGAAAATTATGAGAACATGGAAAGAACTTGAGATGATGGCACGTGACAGCAGGTCTTGGCATGTGTTTGTTGAAGGTCTATGCTCCTTTGGGAGTGGAGGGTTATGATGATGATCTTTATAGATGATGCCTGAGTCCACATTTTTGCTGCCTAACTTTGATCTCCTTCATTAACTATTTCTATTTCTAGCTTTTTTTTTTTAAGGATCTCTTTATTTCTTTCTTCTATTTCCATGAAATTATTGGATTAAGAAGATTAAATATAAATGGAATTAAACCCCCACCCTCCCCCCCCCTTTTTTTTCTCATATTTTAAAATCGTAAATAGCAAACCTTTTCCATCGACAGATGGACTAGTCTGGTTGGAATCTGTGCTGTCTTGCATGTCCTCAAAGCTAGTGGAGATATCCTCGCTACGTCTGCCCTGCTTCGACTTGGCATGGTTGCCGATCCTTGGCTGCTTGATCTGAGGTTTCACAGCTGTCTTCAGATGGGGCTCATGTTCCAAGTCATCCTTCTCTAACTTAAGCTGCTGGATGCATCTGTTGTACACCTGATAACAGAATCATTCATAGAGATTGTTCCTCAAAGATTTTGATGATTCAATCATACATACATATTGTTCATCATAGATTTTGATGACACAATCATTCATACATTTTGTTTCTCATCAATTTTGATGATAGAATCATTCATTCGTATTGTTCCTCATAGATTTTGATGACAGAATCATTCATACAGATTGTTCCTCAAAGATTTTGATGATAAAATCATTCATGCATATTGTTCATCATAGATTTTGATGACAGAATCAATCACACATTTTGTTTCTCATAGATTTTGATGACAGAATCATTCATACACATTGTTCCTCATAGGTTTTGATGACAGAATCATTCATACATATTGTCCTAATAGATTTTTATGACAGAATCATTCATATATATTGTTCCTTATGTGTTCTGATGACACAATCATTCATACATTTTGATTCTCATAGGTTTTGATGACAGAATCATTCATACATATTGTTCCTCATAGATTTTGATGACATGATCTTTCATATATATTGTTCCTCATAGAATTTGATGACACAATCATTCATACATATTAAAACCGTTCCTCACAGATTCTATGTCACAGAAACTATATCACAACAATTATAAAACTGAGACAGACTGGCTATTTTATAGGAAAGACAGGTGTGGTTTCATTTTCATTGGGAAAAATATGGAAATTAGATGAAATCCAGTCCAACATAAACATAAGAATCTTCAACTTGAATGTCAAGGCTGTCTTACTGTATGGCTGTGAAACATGGAGAGCAACAAACATGAAAAACAGAAAGACACAGACTTTCATAAATGGGTGCCTGCGCAGAATAGAAGGACTGAAATGGCATGCCAAAGATCATCAATGTGGAACTGATGATAAGAACCAGACAAACGCCAGTGGAACAAGATGTAAGGAGAAGAAGCTGGCTTGGGACAGGATGCTCACTAAGAAAACTAGTTGATAGCATTACAAGGCAGTCCTTGTTCTGAAAATCCTAGGGAAAGAGAAACAGGGAAAAAAAACAAAAAAAAAACACACACACGGAGAACAGGATAGGCCATGGACACGAAGGAGATAAAGAAGACAGGGAAAAACCTAGAGCAGATAGCACAGGACAGGAAGACTTGGCATGGAGGCATACCTGGAGTCATCCTTATATGACCATCAGCTATGCACAATGCTACAATATATGTACATGGAAGTGAACCTATGTCTGTGAGGCTAATTACATCCTCATTGACTCTTGAAATCATCCATACACTTCCAGGGATTCCCCCTGTGGTGAAACGTGTTGAGAACCCAGCTTTGCACACTAAGCTTGGAGAAGTCACTTGAGCCCCAGGTGTAATTCTTCGGCTTTAACTTGGTTGACTGCATGCAGAAGGATCTCACTATGGACCCAGTGATAGGCAGGGGAAGCTGAGAAGTGGCTCTGTGCAGGACGTGACAATTCATTGGGAGAGCCCAGAACCAGAGTACAGTATTTTAGCTCTGCATAGTTGGAAAGCTCCCTTGGATGACGGGGAATGCACAGTATGTCACACACTTCGCACTCTTAGCTTGGAACCAGATGTGACGATCCTTTAAATGCAAGCCAAGCTGGAGAAACTGGAGCTCATGACTTCAGCTCAACACGTTTTGGAATGGCAGAAAAGCCACAGAAAAAGCCAAGATCTACAGTGTAGATAACACCAAGGATTCTTCAACTTGGTATTGGCTGCTAAAGAGCGAGAAGCTCAGCAGCCCTAGTTAAACAACAACACGTCATAATATGAATCACATTTTAAGGAACATAAACTTGGAATCACCCCTGTAGCAGGTCCCCATGCAGGAAGCCTGCACCAAGCATTAACAAACTCTTGCCGTGATGGCTTCTGCGGCAGTATGTTTTACATGATCAGGTTGTCTGCCCCACGCACAACCTTATATTAGTCGCCCTGTACCACATGCCTGAGGGTGCAACAGTCCTATTCTACCATGTCTCTTCAGATAGTCGGCGTCTGTGGCCTAATGGATATGAACGCAGTTTCATAATCCAGATATACCAGGTTCGAAACCTGCTGCAGGCAGTTTGGTAGCAGATCGCTTTATGTGGATTTTTAACAATGGTATACGCGCTGTATCGTTCAGAAAGCAATGACAAACTACTGAATGAAAAAATTGCCTAGAAAAATCACAAACAGCCAATAAAAGCTGGGGTTGATTGCCACGTCCTGTAAAGGATAAGCAACTAACTAACTTTAACTCTTCAGATACCCCTCGGAACTACACGAGTTTTAGAAACTAATGCCTGTCGTATATTTAATAAATATACACTTATGTGAATCATATTTTCAAGAAACATAAACTTAAGTGAGCCATTTATATTTAAAAAAAAAAAAAAAACTTATGAGTCTATTTTTAAGAAACATAAACTTATGTGAGCCATTTATTAAAAAAACAAACATAAATTTATGAGTCATATATTTAAGAAACAAACTTATGCAATGCTGGTTATAAATAAAAAAAACATTCAGTGGCTTCTCATTACTGGACACAGAAATTGACAGCCGCATAGGCAAAGCTGCAGCTACCTTTGCCCGCCTCACATTGAGTGTTTGGGGAAACTTCAAACTCACAACGAAAACCAAAGCTGCGGTATATAACGCCTGCATCACCAGCACACTCCTATATGGCAGGGAGACCTGGACGACCTATGCTAAGCAAGAAAGAAGGTTCAATACCTTCCATTTACGGTGTCTTTGCCACATCCTCGGCATCTCGTGGAAAGATAAAATGGCAAATGTCGAGGTATTGTCACGTGCTGGCCTTCAAAGCATGTATACACTGCTTAGATAGCGCAGACTACGCTGGCTTGGCCATGTCCGCCGCATGGAAGATGGTCGCATCCCGAAGGATATCTTCTACGGACAATTAGCAGATGGCAAGAGAACAGTTGGACGACTGAGCTGAGGTTCAAAGATGTGTGCAAGAGAGATATGAGGGCACTGGACATGGATCTTGCTACATGGGAGGATGAAGCTGCCGATCGCACTAAGTGGCGATGCTATTTACGACGTCACCTCAGACTGGGCAAAAAGAAGCTCACACAACAAGCAGAAGAGAGGAGAAAATGTTGAAAGGAGCACCAGGAAAATAAGCAGCTGAGGGCTGTCACCTCAGGGGTGCATTCCCATTGTCAGTTATGACTGAAGGGGACTATTATTATTATCATTATTAAAAAGCTACAGACTTTCATAAGTGGGTGCTTGCGTAGAATAGAATGATGGAAGTGGTATAACAAGATCACTAATGTAGAACTGATGACAAGATCTGGACAAGTACTAGTGGAACAAGAGATGAGAAGAAGATGCTGAAGGAAACCTGTTGGATAGCATTACCAGGCAGTCCTTATTCTGGAATCCCCAAGGTAAGAAAGAGAGGCAGAGGGAGACCAAAGAACACACGGAGAAGAGAACTGGAGACAGAAATGAAGGGCATGAAGAAGACATACAAAGACCTTGAGATGATGGCACGGGACAGGAAGACTTGGCAGACGTCTGCTGAAGGCCTATGCTTCTTGGGGAGCTGAAGGACGATGAATCTTCTTCTTCTTCGTACACTCTCAGACGTCCACCTGAATGTTCTCAAAGAAAGCAGTAGTCAGTTTGAGGCTATTTGAATCCTCGTAAAGCTTTTCCACGAAAGGGGCTGGCGTCGGCCATATGCACTTTCTCTGTACCACATATAAGGGGCAACTTTGAAGGACAATGAATAAACTCAGTGGCTTATAAAAAAAAAAAAAATACACACATCTAACTGTCTCTGCATTGCTTCCTCCTGAGCCTTCAATTTTTCTTTCTGACGTCTGGATCTCTCTTTCTTCAAAATCTCAATTTCTTTTCGGCGTCTTCTCAGCTCGTCACTCAGCTGGCGGATCCTAACTTCATAGTCACTAACATCTGACACGGTTTCTGGAAAAAACACTATAAAACATAAGTAATGCAGGAATACTGCTTCCGGACTAAAGTAAGATACATGAAGATCCATATTTCAGTTTTACTTTGGACAAGAGCAAATTGCAGGACATCACGGGAAAACCCTTCATCAGCTATAGGAATGCACCACAAATTCAGAAAAGGTTAACACACATAATACAAGCAATAACTAAAAATACAGGATATAGAAACATCAAAGGAATTGTGAAAAAGATTATAAATGAATCAAATAGTTAAAAATAAATTAACAACAAGTTATGCTGGTAACTTGCTGTGTCTTTCAGTTAATTTCTTGATAACTTAATTTCATTTTTGAAATTTCTTTTTTTTAATGGTTCCTTTGATATTTTTTATTGTTGTATTATTAGTTATTGTTAAAATTTTGACAGCTGATAGAATGGTCTGGCGCTCTCTCTTCCAAACCTCTACACCTCACGGTAGAAGGGGAACGACTAAGTAAGTAAGTTAAAATTTTGTATGTTTAATACAAGTTTTTTTTTAAAACAAGTTTTAGTTCTTTCTTCTTGTTCTATTGTAAAACTGAGACATGAGCCTTTTATGTAACATCTTTGTTTTAAAAAAAACAAAGGGTGACAACTGTTTAAGGGGAGGAAATGTGCACAAATGTTATTGTATCAATCCAAGACTCAAATCTTAAGTCTCTAACACCAGCTTCCAAGTCGAGTCTCATGTTTGATCTAAAGCTGTTCTTCTGCTTCATCATCATCACCATCAACAAGACTTCTCAGCTCCCTAGGGGGCACAAGTCCTCAACTACCTTCTATGGCATGCATGACAGGTTACAGTGTTACTGATATTACACGTGGTGGCAATTCTACATTACCTGTGTGTGAAATAGAATCTTCTGATTCACTTTCTGACCCTGTTCTGCGTGACCACGGGGACGGCAGAGGCGAGCTTCCTTGCAAGATAAGCTTGCTAACTGGAGACTTCTTGCGACTGGCTGCAACTGATGAGCCATCATGCTCAAATGTGTCCACATAGTCATCATTAGCTGAGCTATTAACTAGAGTGTCATCACTGGAGTCAACGGCCTGAAAATGATCAAGACAGTGTTAGCGTAAGTACACTCATAGATAACAGAGTACACTCAACCATAACATAATCAAGATATCATTGCTGGAAGTACACTCAAACATAACATAATCAAGATATCATTGCTGGAAGTACACTCAAACATAACATAATCAAGATATCATTTGCTGGAAGTACACTCAAACATAACATAATCAAGATATCATTTGCTGGAAGTACACTCAAACATAACATAATCAAGATATCATTGCTGGAAGTACACTCAAACATTACATAATCAAGATATCATTGCTGGAAGTACACTCAAACATAACATAATCAAGATATCATTGCTGGAAGTACACTCAAACATAACATAATCAAGATATAATTGCTGGCAGTACACTCAAACATAATATAATCAAGATATCATTGCTGGAAGTACACTCAAGCATAACATAATCAAGATATCATTGCTGAAAGTACACTCAAACATAATATAATCAAGATATCATTGCTGGAAGTACACTCAAGCATAACATAATCAAGATATCATTGCTGAAAGTACATTGAAACATAACATAATCAAGATATCATTGCTGGAAGTACACTCAAGCATAACATAATAATCAAGAAATCATTGCTGAAAGTACACCCAACCATGACATAATCAAGATAGTTTTGTTGAAAGTACTCTCAAGCATTATATTATCAAGATGGTGTTGCTGAAGTGCATTCATACACAACAGAATCAAGATCATATTGCTGAAAGTACTTTCAAACATATAGACAAAAGATAGTTTTACTAAAACAGACTAGCCTTTATGCAAGAAAAATGGACAAACATCCTATCCTACATGCAAGATAAGTGGACAAACAGCATATCCTACATGAAAGAGAACTGGACAAACAGCCTATCCTACAAGCAAGAGAAGTCAATAAACAGCCTATCCTTCATGAAAGAGAATTGGACAAACAGCCTATCATACAAGCAAAAGAATTGGACAAACAGCCTATCCTACATGAAAGAGAATTGGACAAACAGCCTATCCTACATGCAACAGAAGTAGAAAAATAGCCTATCCTACAAGAAAGAGAAGTGGACAAACAGCCTAGCCTATATGCAAGAGAAGTAGACAAATAACCTTTAAAAAACGCTCAAGCACGTCACTCTCTCACCATAATATCTAATGGCAACAGTAAGCAGGAAAGAAAGGAGGAAAGAAGAAAATTCTCCCAATTTCTTAATAATTACCTTTCTTAGTAAATAAACATAATTAAATATGAGAAACTAAGAGTCAGGGATTCAGACCTCTCAGGATGGCCCAAAGTTCACTGGAAGGACAACATTAGACAATCTCTGAACAGCCGACGACTAGATTGGAACCAGGACAAGAGGAAGACAACCAATAGGATAGTATGGTGCTCTCTCTAGCAAATCTCTACAGCCCAGGCTAGAACAGGAATGACTCAGTAAGTAAGTAAGTAAGTAAGTAAGTAAGTAAGTAAGTAAGTAAGTAGGTAAATAAACAAAATATTATCAAACAAATTTATGAAACCTGTTTTTCTCCAGAGATGGCGATCAGAACTTCTGGTATCGAGCCCTCACTTCCACTTGTCTTTGGTGATCCACCTTTGTCCTTCACCTCTGGAGGTGACTTCTCTTTATCATCTATCTCTGTTGCTGACCTCTTTTTATCCTTCACCTCTGCTGCCGACCTAGATGTTCTGTCACCAGTCGTTATTCCTGTCTTGCTCACACTGATCTGCGTTGGGACAGACTCTGAGGCGGTGGTGTTGATGTTGTGAGAACTAGCTGCAGCAGTTGGTGCATGAAGTTCCTCATGCATGGAAGACAGCACGTGGTCAGAAATAACGTAGGAGTCATCTCTTTTGGAAGCGGTGACTTGTTTTGGAGCTGTGAAAAACACACTCAGATTAGTGCAGTCTCTGACAATATATGATCACTGACGTTACATTAATATGGGAAGTAATGTATTTATCTTTCACTGTTCTATCAACACATAAACATTCTTTCAAATTTGCAGTCTCACATTAAATTTAACCCTACCAGACCTAATCCCCGCGAGTGTTATGTCCCCAGAAATATAGTTATTATCAAACAGCCTATCCTGTATACAACAGAAGTAGAGCTATTATCAAACAGCCTATCCTATATACAACAGAAGTAGAACTATTATCAAACAGCCTATCCTATATACAACAGAAATAGAACTATTATCAAACAGCCTATCCTATATACAACAGAAATAGAACTATTATCAAACAGCCTATCCTATATACAACAGAAATAGAACTATTATCAAACAGCCTATCCTATATACAACAGAAATAGAACTATTATCAAACAGCCCATCATATATACATCAGAAATAGAACTATTATCAAACAGCCTATCCTATATACAACAGAAATAGAACTATTAACAAACAGCCCATCCTATATACAACAGAAATAGAACTATTATCAAACAGCCTTTCCTATATCCAACAGAAATAGAACTATTATCAAACAGCCTATCATATATACAACAGAAATAGAACTATTATCAAACAGCCTATCATATATACAACAGAAATAGAACTATTATCAAACAGCCCATCATATATACAACAGAAATAGAACTATTATCAAACAGCCTATCCTATATACAATAGAAATAGAACTATTAACAAACAGCCTGTCCTATATACAACAGAAATAGAGCTATTAACAAACAGCCCATCCTATATGCAACAGAAATAGAACTATTATCAAACAGCCTATCCTATATGCAACAGAAATAGAACTAATAAACAAACAGCCCATCCTTTATGCAACAGAAATAGAACTATTAACAAACAGCCTATCCTATATACAACAGAAATAGAACTATCAACAATCAGCCTATCCTATATACAAAAGAAATAGAACTATTTACAAACAGCCCATCCTTTATGCAACAGAAATAGAACTATTAATAAACAGCCTATCCTATATAAACAGAAATAGAACTATCAACAAATAGCCTATCTTATATACAAAAGAAATAGAACTATTAACAAACAGCCCATACTATACACAACATAAGTAGAACTATTAACAAACAGCCTATCCTATATACAACAGAAATAGAACTATCAACAAACAGCCCATCCTATACACAACAGAAATAGAACTATTAACAAACAGCCCATCCTTTATACAACAGAAATAGAACTATTAACAAACAGCCCATCCTATACACAACATAAATAGAGCTATTAACAAACAGCCCATCCTATATACAACAGAAATAGAACTATTAACAAACAGCCCATCCTTTATGCAACAGAAATAGAACTATTATCAAACAGCCCATCCTATATACAACAGAAATAGAACTATTATCAAACAGCCTATCCTATATACAACAGAAATAGAACTATTATCAAACAGCCGATCCTATACATAACAGAAATATAACTATTATCAAACAGCCTATTCTATATACAACAGAAAAAGAGCTATTAACAAACAGCCTATCCTATATACAAAAGAAATAGAACTATTAACAAACAGCCCATCCTATATACAACAGAAATAGAACTATTAACAAACAGCCCATCCTATATACAACAGAAATAGAGCTATTAACAAACAGCCCATCCTATACACAACAGAAATAGAACTATTATCAAACAGCCGATCCTATACATAACAGAAATATAACTATTATCAAACAGCCTATTCTATATACAACAGAAATAGAGCTATTAACAAACAGCCTATCCTATATACAAAAGAAATAGAACTATTAACAAACAGCCCATCCTATATACAACAGAAATAGAGCTATTAACAAACAGCCTGTCCTATATACAACAGAAATAGAACTATTAACAAACAGCCCATCCTATATACAACAGAAATAGAGCTATTAACAAACAGCCCATCCTATACACAACAGAAATAGAACTATTAACAAACAGCCCATCCTTTATGCAACAGAAATAGAACTATTATCAAACAGCCTGTCCTATATACAACAGAAGTAGAACTATTACACAATATCTAGCATAAATAAGAAAGACAGAAAGAAAATACTTCCAACATCTTGATAATTACCTTTCTTAGTGACCATCTCATCTTTCTTTTTCTCCTTGTTTTTTACTTCCCATGCCTCAATAGCCTTCTTCTCTAAACGGAAGACTCTCTGCTCCTCTGCATCTAATCTCTTCTTCCACTCCAGCAGCTCTTTAGCTTGTTTCTGTCTCTCATGAAGTTTTCAGTGTTTCTTAAACCTTTAGAGGTCCCTTTACAGCATCTTAAAAAGCCTTGCACCCCTTTATAGCATCTTAAGAAGCCTCGCACCCCTTTACAGCATCTTAAGAAGCCTCCCATCCCTTTACAGATGCCTCGCACCCTTTTACAGAAGCCTCACACCCCTTTACAGAAGCCTTGCACCCCTTTACAGAAGCCTCACACCCCTTTACAGCATCTTAAGAAGCCTTGCACCCCTTTACAGCATCTTAAGAAGCCTCCCATCCCTTTACAGAAGCCTCACACCCCTTTACAGAAGCCTCAAACCGCTTTATAGAAGCCTCACACCCCTTTACAGAAGCCTCACACCCCTTTACAGAAGCCTCACACCCCTTTACAGAAGCCTCACACCCCTTTGCAGAAGCCTTGCACCCCTTTACACATCTTAAGAAGCCTCACACCCTTTAAACATTTTAAGAAGCCTCACACCCCTTTACAGCATCTTAGGAAGCCTTGCACCCCTTTACAGTTTCTTAAGAAGCCTCACACTCCTTTACAGCATCTTAAGAAGCCTCACACCCCTTTACAGCATCTTAAGAAGCCTTCCAACTCTATCTTCTAACTCGCAAAATATACCAGAAAAGTGAAAAAAGAGACAAATTATGATTTGATAAAGTGTTATTTACAAAATGTGACTATGGTTCGATATTGAATTCACGTTGTCAGTAATCTATTTTGTACAAATACATTTCAGGTCTGTGTATTATATTGTGCTTATGATGATTCACCTTCTAAAATAACTGGCATGTCTCGGCACCTCCTAAAGGTAGGTCTCGTGCCCTTGTACTGGTATACGTGATAGAAGCACACTGTAAATGGCATTTTGTTATTGTTGATAAGAATCGGCATCACTGCACTCTGGGCAAACCCCATAGGTCTCTGTTTCCCTCAGATACATATATAATATCGAATGTAGGTTCTCGTACTATTCAACGTATTTTATTTCATGGTTATAATTAGATTTTCTGTGAATGTGAGTATGCTATTATTTTACTTTAACAACATTGAATTCCTTTAAATTGATATGTAAAATGCATGTGAGAATATATGAATACAGTATAAAAGATGAACGAACGAACGAACAAACTTTATTTTGCAGAATGTCAGACGGGTCTGCGTGCCCAATTCTTAACCCTTTGAAAATAAAGTTTGTTTGTACAGCAAATGTTGAAGAGTACGAGTGTTAATTGTTTCTGTAGCATGCTGACTGTTTACACGATGGATGCATCCTTTCATATGTCCACACCTGCTAGTCTTCAGTTTGATGCCAAATTCCAGCAACCGTAGCCTTGTTGATTCATCGACTGCAGTGTCGTTCTCTAACAGGCGATCATTAAGTGTCCTTAGCATCTTTCACTTATCCAATGTCCCACTATGGGTGCTGTAGAAGCTAGTCTGTCAGCTCTCTCATAGCCATGCAGCCAGGACCAGAGATCCACACCAGTTCCTGAAGATTTAAGACTTCTATGGATGCTTTCCATTCATGCCGGAGCCATCCATTTTAGACCTTCCGACGCATGGACTGAGTCTGACACAATAACTGCCCTGGTTAATGTAGTTTCACAGCCACCTCAGGGATGCAGCAGCTGTCTCTACCTCCATTTGAATAAAAGAATAATTTATATGTACAGATTTTCATTAACTCCAGCTACATCAATTTTTGGGTCATATAATTTTTTTTTTTTAATGTACTTTACTTAGCTTTAACGCTCTTTCTTTTCTGTTTTTGCTTGCCTGTATCTGACAAAGGCCTTGTGGTCGCTACGAAGAAATTCTATTTGCTTAGTAAGGTGCATGACCTATTTTAATTGACACCACCAATTTCTAACTACATAAATTATGAAGATATCTAAATTAATATACCACAGCCAAAATGTCAACTCAATATAGACAAAGATCCAACCTCATCTTCTGCTGTTTCTCTACATTTGTTTTGGCTCGCTTGTGTTGTCTCCTGGGAGAAGTATCCCTGTACATTTCCGAGTCAGACTTAGAATCTTTGACGTCTGCACTCATGTCTGAAGTCTCATCAATCTTAAATGTGTGAAATAAATGTTATAATAATAATAATAATAACACATTTAATAATTTTAAACTGTTATTGACAGTTCAACTTTTTCATTTCTTTTTTTTAAAACAACATTAACTCTTAATATCCGACCGGCCTATTAGGTAGGCGGAGAGTCGGTCGCCGTTTTACGGCTGGCCTTTTAGGGAGGCCAGTCCGTGTCCGTGTCAATAACTGTGGTTTTAACATTATTTACATAATTTTCTTCCTATAAAAGAGTTCTAATGCCTTTTTCGGTAAACCTCGTGTTTCAAAATACTGGAATACTCACATTTGTGTAACATATTGTTTGATTTTAATTAAATAACGAAGGGCTTATTTGTCAAAAAAATTTATTTTTTAATCTGTCTGACAATGGCTTCGTGTTCAAATGGTCATTTGAAAAGATTATCGGCTGAACATGCATCGCAGCTTATTCAGACATAGATTTCTAATGACAGTGATGAGTTTTCGAGCATTGGTAGTTCCGATAAAGATGAATTTTTTCTAATGACAGTGATGAGTTTTCGAGCATTGATAGTTCCGATAAAGATGAATTTTTTCTAATGACAGTGATAAGTTTTCGAGCATTGATAGTTCCGATAAAGATGAATTTAGTGATAAATTATAAGTACTATTTGTTTTTCAATTTTTACATTTTTCTGCATTCATTACTGCATATGTTGCATGCATGTTTAAAACCACTGAACTATTCAGTTAGATGCATGTCAAAGGGGTTTCATTTCTCTAAATTTTGATATATAACACTTTATGTTATTATTATAAATAGATTATTTAATGCAAAATCAGTAAAGGCAGTCATGTTTAAAAATATAGGCCTAAAATTTGTGTGTGCTTCGTCTAAAACATTTCAAATTGTGATAACAACTTTATTTGTGCTCAGAAGCAACTGAAACTTTCCTACATTATGTGAAAATGGATGTACTTTAAAATGAAAGTAGGTTTAGGGGTTAAAGTTTACCACAATTAATTATAAATATTGATAAGTACACTTTGTTTTTCCATTTTTTCAATTTTGTCTGCACTCATCATTGTATATGTTGCATACATGTTTAACACCACTTAACAATTAAGTTAAGTGCATGTCATAGGGGTTTCATTTCTCCACATTGTGACGTATACCATTTTACGTTATTATAAATAAATTATTTAATGCAAAATCATTAACAGCAGTCATGTCTAAAAATGTACTCTCTGAAATTAGCTCGTAAAAACGCCGTTTTTTGAGCACGTATACTAAGAGTTAAATGCCCCATGCAGTTCTCGGGGGCCTATGAGAAGACAAAGAAAGAATACGACAAGTGCTTCCTAAAGCATGTTGTAACAGACAACTAATATGAGGTTTCGTATGTGGCTAGCACCCTTATCATGTACAACAAACTGCTGCAGAAACCACCACTTCCACAGATTGTGCTTTGGAGTAGGCTTCCTCAATGTTGTTGTTGTTACTGATCCAGCGGTGCTCCTGGGGCTCTCGCCCTTTGACCCAATGCCATGTAGTGATATCTGCATGTTTTCGCAAGTTGTTTTGTTTCTCTGTACAAGGCTTCCCCATAAGGAGTGAAGCAAAAGAGATGATGATGGTTACATATATTTAGCCCCGCATGTTCCAAGGGGGGACTCTGAGGAGGCACAGAAATAATATGACTACTCCTTCCTCAGGTATGTGACAAGAGACGACATATATGAGGTTGTTGAATCTTTTAAGTCATGATATATTCCAGCATTGTATTCTTGTAACATGCATTACGAAAGTGAAAAAAAAAAAAAAAAAAGGAAAACTAATGTAAAGGCACACAATAGCAGAAAAATGCTGCAGTCATAACAGTAAATCAGGCCTGAATTAAAGCCACGTCTGAATCAGAGCTGACATGTGATGACACAAGCTGTGATGTCTGAATCACAACCCATGTGTGATAACACAAGCTGTGATGTCTGAATCAAAACCCATGTGTGATAACACAACCTCTGATGTCTGAATCAAAACTCACATGTGAAAACACAATCTGTGATGTCTGAATTAAAACTCACATGTGATAACACAATCTGTGATGTCTGAATTAAAACTCACATGTGATAACACAAGCTGTGATGTCTGAATCAAAACCCATGTGTGATAACACAACCTCTGATGTCTGAATCAAAACCCACATGTGATAACACAAGTTGTGATGTCTGAAATCCCACAAGTGATAACACAAGCTGTGATGTCTGAATCAAAACCCACATGTGATAACACAATCTGTGATGTCTGAATTAAAACTCACATGTGATAACACAATCTGTGATGTCTGAATTAAACTCACATGTGAAAACACAATCTGTGATGTCTGAATTAAGACTCACATGTGATAACACAAGCTGTGATCTGAATTAAAACTCACATGTGATAACACAAGCTGTGATCTGAATTAAAACTCACATGTGATAACACAAGCTGTGATGTGAATTAAAACTCACATGTGATAACACAAGCTGTGATCTGAATTAAAACTCACATGTGATAACACAAGCTGTGATGTCTGAATTAAAACTCACATGTGATAACACAAGCTGTGATCTGAATTAAAACTCACATCTGATAACACAAGCTGTGATGTCTGAATTAAAACCTGACTCTTCTTCTTCTTCCTCGTACACTTTCAGACGTCTGCTTGAATATGTTCATAGAAAGCAGTGGTCAGCTTGAGGCTATTTGGATCTCCACAGAGTTTTTCTAGGAATGGTACTGATGACGGCCTTATATGCTTTCTCTGTTCCTCATATGTTGGGCATCTTTGAAGCAGATGTTCAGCAGTCATTTTATCGGTGCCACAGTTACACTCATCGGTAGTTCCTATCTTTAGCTTGTTGAATAGGTGGTATTTCAATCCATTCTGGCCCATGTGGCATCTTGATATCTGAATCAAAGACGCAGCAAAAGAGAACACAGTCAGCGACTCATAGCTTGACTGCCTGCGTCAGGACCAGCGAATCAGAGCTGGTCAAGACCGCACTCCACCTCCATGTGGTGGTCCTGGAAACAGTCTGCAGCAGTGCAGTCTGGCTGAGCGAGTGTGGATCGCAATGGGAAGGCAAACCTGGTCCTAAAAAATGCCGTGCAGAAGTCGGATGTGTCGACCGAAAGGTGCAGATATCACAGCTTAGGCGTAAACAGACACAACACAACCACTGTCCTTTTCAGGGCAAACGAAGAAGAAGAAGAATCAAAACTCAGATGTGACAACACAAGCTGTGATGTATGAATCCCAACCCGCATGTGTTATACAAACTCTGAATAACACAAATTCTAAATGCAGTAAAAGTTAAAGCAAAAAAACAACAACAAAAACAACAACAAAAAACAACAACAAAACACATACAAAACATATCGACATTACCTCATCCTCTGTGTGCACATCAGATGGCCTCGCCAATCTACCTTCTCTTGGTGCTGTACTCATTAGGTTTTGCAAAGTCTGTTGGGATACAAGTAACGAGATAAGAACAACAAATACACAATGTTCAGTGATTCTAATGTAAGAAGTTATATCACAATATACACAACAAACTCTAGAAACACAACTGCTTGTACGTCAAATAATCTAGGGTGTTACCATTATTCCAATTTACACACAAAAATAACTATCAAGAGAAGAAGAATGTTCACCTGCTGAGTGTTTCCTTTTATCTTCGCAACCTCTTCATGCTGCTGTAGCAGCTTCTGTCTCTCCCTGCTGGCGATCTTGTTGGCCTCTTTCAGGCGACGTATCTCAGTCTAACACAAGAAGAGAGTCAAAGATTATCTCAGTCTAACACAACAAGAGAGTCAAAGATTATCTCAGTCTAACACAACAAGAGAGTCAAAGATTATCTCAGTCTAACACAACAAGAGAGTCAAAGATTATCTCAGTCTAACACAACAAGAGAGTCAAAGATTATCTCAGTCTAACACAACAAGAGTCAAAGATTATCTCAGTTTAACACAAGAAGAGAGTCAAAGATTATCATAGTCTAACACAACAAGAGAGTCAAAGATTATCTCAGTCTAACACAACAAGAGAGTCAAAGATTATCTGTCTAACACAACAAGAGAGTCAAAGATTATCTCAGTCTAACACAACAAGAGAGTCAAAGATTATCTCAGTCTAACACAAGAGAGTCAAAGATTATCTGTCTAACACAACAAGAGAGTCAAAGATTATCTCAGTCTAACAAAACAAGAGAGTCAAAAATTATCTCAGTCTAAAACAAGAAGAGAGTCAAAGATTATCTGTCTAACACAACAAGAAAGTCAAAGACTACCTCAGTCTAAATCAATAAGAGAGTCAAAGACTATCTCTGTCTAAATCAATAAGCGAGTCAAAGACTATCTCAGTCTAAATCAACAAGCAAGTCAAAGACTATCTCAGTCTAAATCAATAAGCGAGTCAAAGACTATCTCAGTCTAAATCAATAAGCGAGTCAAAGACTATCTGTCTAAATCAATAAGCAAGTCAAAGACTATCTCAGTCTAAATCAATAAGCGAGTCAAAGACTATCTCAGTCTAAATCAATAAGCGAGTCAAAGACTATCTCAGTCTAAATCAATAAGTGAGTCAAAGACTATCTCTTACTTGGTTGTTCTTCTTCTACCTTGGGGTGCAGAGGTTTGCCAAAGAGAGCGCCATGCTATCCTATCAGCTGTCTTCCTTTTGGCCTAGTTCCAGTCCTGTACTCGGTTCTTGAGAGATTGTTTGATGTCGTCTTCCTAGCGGCCTCTGAGCCATCTTGAAGGTCTGGATCCCTGGCTCTTAAGTTTCCCATATTTGTCATGGTATCCAATCTTCTTCAATTCTGCCAGACATGGCCAAACCATCGTAACTGAGACTGTTCCACTTGGGTCTGCAGGGGGGTTGGGTTACGAGGCCATGACGTATCGTCTGGTTGTGAACCATGTCCATTCTTGTTACTACAGTGGGATAGCTCTAAAATATTATTTTAACAGAGGTATACTTTTTAGCAGCGTGGGGTGGGACTGTTCCCGGGGGTCTCTGAGGAGACAAGGAAAGAATTTGACTACTGCTCCCACAGGCTTGTCATTAAGAGTCAACTGATATTAGGATGTTAACATCCACTACTAGACAGACCCTGGAACAGGGACATGATCTAGTGCTGGTCTTATCCAATAACAGCACTCAATTTTGTCAGTGTTTGGCGTCCATCATCATCATCATCATGAATATCAAATCTTTTTTGCATTCTATGAAGCATGCAGATGGCCCCCTTTGAGGAACCTAGGCCAAAGGTCAAACTTGGCCCCTTTGAGGCACCTAGGCCAAACTTGGCTCCCTTGAGGAACCTAGGCCAAAGATCAAACTTGGCCCCTTTGAGGCACCTAGGCCAAAGATCAAACTTGGCCCCTTTGAGGCACCTAGGCCAAAGGTCAAACTTGGCCCCTTTGAGAGACCTAGGCCAAAGGTCAAACATGGCCCCCTTGAGGAACCTAGGCCAAAGATCAAACTTAGCCCCTTTGAGGCACCTAGGCCAAAGGTCAAACGGCCCCTTGAGGCACCTAGGCCAAACTTGGCTCCCTTGAGGAACCTAGGCCAAAGATCAAACTTGGCCCCTTTGAGGCACCTAGGCCAAACTTGGCCCCTTTGAGGGACCTAGGCCAAAGGTCAAACATGGCCCCCTTGAGGAACCTAGGCCAAAGATCAAACTTGGCCCCTTTGAGGCACCTAGGCCAAACTTGGCCCTTTTGAGGGACCTAGGCCAAAGGTCAAACAGCCCCTTGAGGCACCTAGGCCAAACTTGGCCCCTCTTGAGGCATCTAGGCCAAACTTGGCCCCTCTTGAGGCATCTAGGCCAAACTTGGCCCCTCTTGAGGCATCTAGGCCAAACTTCTGAGGCAGTGGTTTCTGAAGCAATTAGTTTGACATGATGTGGCTGACATCCCCATGCACAACCTTGTTATAGTTGCCTTTTATGATACGCCCGAGAAAGCAGAAGTCCAATTATTTATTTAATCTTCATGAAACACCCCCAGGACCTGAACATTGTGGACAACTGGCTCATAAACAATATCATGTCCTGGAAACTGAAATACTTTGGCCACATTAAACGTCATAGTGGTTTAGAAAGAGCAGTGATGGGTGGTATGGTACCTGGAAGGCGAGGCAGGGCCCGGCCAAGATGACGGTGGACACAGGACATTGAAGACACCTTGAATACAACAATGGAGGAAGAGGAGGCGGGAAGGCTGGCTAGAGATCAAGAGTCTTTCAGGCGGGCTGTGATGAAAGCAACGTTCTGAAAAAAGGACATGCTACATGATGATGATTGCCCCCAGCACTACAAGAGCAGATAATTCTGAATTTCACACAACGTACCTGCTGCTCCAGCAGATGTTTCCGTATTTTCTTCTCTTGTTTTTCAAGGTTGGGGAACACATCATCTGTAGCCCGGTTGAGAGGTTTCCGTTTCAGCTGCTGTAACCAAGCCAGTTCTGACTTTGCTTTCTCTTTCAGAGCCTTTTCTCTCAGACTCAGCAAGGCAGCCTGAAGAAAAGGAACAAATGTTAGTCCGCAAGTATTACTAATACTTACTTTTCTTCTTCTACGTTGTTTGCTCTCAAAATAACCACATCTACCTATCTTATAAAGCTGGCAGTCTGTCTCAGGCTTCTCTCGTCTGATACAGTTTCTCCCTCAACAGCACTGGAGAAGGCCAATGCTGCCACCATTCTCTTATCATGGACACTAATATGAGTTTGTGCATGCGGCTGACAACCTCATTATGTAAAACAAATAACTATGGAAACCACTTCTGCAAGAGCATGTGAATGATTGGTCCAGGGTTCTAGCAGGGGAGTCAGCTGAAGTGGTGGTTTAATGTTGTGTCGGCAGTGCAAAGGAAAATCATGTTGATGAGATATTTGGAAAGAACAGCCGTGACGACCTACACTTACTTGATGCTGTGCCCGGTATTCCTCTTCCCTCATCAGTTGCCGAACCGTGTCTGCGGTGAATTTGTTAAAGCTTTCCTCTCCCGCAAACAGGGAACTTAGGTCTCCGTGAGGCGTAATACGGCTAGAAATCTCTGTAAGCAGAAAGAAGATGTTGACGTTAGCACACTTCCAGCCTTGAATGCTGAACGACCATTAACAAAGAACAATAATTTATCCTCAAAGATGAAATTTATTTATTAACTATCCTATTATTAACTAACCAACAATGGTTTTCATATTCATGTCAAGCCCCAATTCCCCCCCATCTTTTCATGTCTTCTTTATCCCCTTTGATTTCTGTCTGCAGTTTTCTTCTTTTCTTTATTTTTATTTTTGCGATTTGATACCCCGTTCAACTTGACCCCCAAGTGAGCACTTTTGGTCATAAGGGTATACTGTGCACATTTTAAAATCTTATTTTGAGTGTCAGACTGTTATCTCAATTCCTTTTTTTTTTTGACTAGCATTGATAGCTCTCTCTTCTCCGTGGTTTCAAAGACTAATTAGCATATTAAAAAGCAAAGGCAGAGAATTCAAAAGCATTATTACTTTATGTTTGCAATTAATGAATAAGTATTTTTTTTTTTTTAATTTAGCCTGCAATGCGCTTGTGAATCTTTCAGGGCAACAATGGAAGAACAATGAATAAAACAAGGCAACAATAGAAGGAAAAGGGTAAGATAAGGCAACAATGGAAGGAAAAGGGTAAGATAAGCAACAATGGAAGGACAAATCACCTTTTTTCTTTTTTTTTTTCATACCCATCCATAGAAGGTAAAGAGTAAGACAGGGTGTTACGTGTGCATTTGTGCACATCGGTGCATTCTTAAAGGGAAGGCATTGTTGTGTATAGATGAGATTACACCATGACACACCACTAGTGAAACCGCATCATTGTAATTATTAGTGACATCAATTTATGAGCAAAAGATTACATATGCACGTCTGCTGAAGACTGTAACGGTCTCTTCCGACTATGTTCTTCAAGGTGTTCGGAAGCATGTATGAGAGCTCCGACTGTGTGTAGATGTCCTCTTCATATTCATTGAAGAATATATATTTCTGTGTATGCCTGTGATGGCTGAATATTAGAGGAAAGTATTAACTACGATATTAATTGACTTTTCAACGTATTAGACATGCAGCGTAAGTCAAGGACATTATGACTTTTACTGACGGTACTTCTACCTACCGGTCATTGTATTTGATGGCTTATTACTATGAAAGCATATGCCACTATATTGCATGAATATGGAGCTCATCATTTGTCCAGTGTCAAATAAATATGTAAAAATTTACCAAGAAGTGAACTTCACTCATTCGCGTTATATGTTGCACTGTTCATACGTTTCAGTTCTAACACTAATAAGAAGGTCAAGGAAGATGATATAAAACGTATGTAACACAGGGCAACAATGGAAGGAAAAGAATAAGATAAGGCATCAATGGAAGGAGAATAATAAGATAAGGCAACAATGGAAGGAGAATAATAAGATAAGGCAACAATGGAAGGAGAATAATAAGATAAGGCAACAATGGAAGGAAAAGATTAAGATAAGGCAAAAATGGAAGGAAAAAAATAAGATAAGGCAACAATGGAAGAAAACAGAATAAGACAAGGCAACACACTCATTCCTGACTGACCGTCGTGAGCACTTATTGGCTGAAACTCTCCACTCTGTCGTCTGACTTCTTTTCTGTGTGACTCTGATGGCAGCACCTCCGTAAAAGACTCATCAAAGGATAAGCTGTACGAATCCTCTTCCCCAGGAACCTCTTCCGGGATGCTACCCGTCTGGGAGTCATGGGCATCAACGTCTGAAGCCGCCCTGCTAGAGCTGCTCAAGTCGGTTGTGATATTCTCGTCTGTCTTCAAACTTGTAAGACTGTCGTCTCTGTGGAGATAACAGTTAATATTCATGTTCCTTTATACTCCTGATGGAGCCTACCAGTGTATCTGGTCCCCCTTGTAGGAATCCTGCATCAAGTTGTCACACACTCTTGTAGTGGTGATTTCTGTGGCAATTAGCTTTACAGGATGAGGCTGTCACGTCACCCCCCCATCCTGTGGAACTGCCTCCCACACCACCTAAAAAAGCCTGCATACACAATACTCATTTAACTAAAGCACGTTACAAACACTTCATCAACACTGACTATCTACCTCAGAAGCGTGCCTTTATCTGAGCACATCTCATCCATATGTCAACCTTTCTTTTCCTCTCCCGCTCGTTTTCGCGTACAAGTTATTTTTCTACGTGAATAATTTTAAATTTATAAAAAAAATCACTGCTATGTAGTATTATTACGTGATGTTATGTATGTGAGAAAGTAGTGCTGCTACTATTCTGTTTGTGAGAACGTATACGTAAACAACTGTACTTTTGAAATAAGTAATGTTTTAGTTTGTCTAAAATATGAAGATGTATATGAGAATGAGTAGAAACACCCTTTTCTATATTATGAAAGCATCCATTTTATATAATATATTTTCTTTAACTGCTGTTCCAAATTGGCAACCTTGTTGTACCATTTCAATCCTTCTATATTATGAAAGCATCCATTTTTAAAAGTCTGAACACTGTATTTACTTACAAAGAAAACCCTTCTGAGGAAGGTGGTTGAAGTAACAAAAAGAGACATGACCAGACGATATCTTCTTCTTCTTCTTCCATCCTTAGCCACCGACCGTCAAAGCAGTCAGTGGCCATTACGCCTAGTGGCGTCTTAGGGCAACAGCAGATAGGTTTTCTTTGCCATTGTTTCCCATCACGCCTAATGGCGTCTTTAGGGCAACGGCAAATCAATCCATCTGCCGTTGTTTCCGTAATCGAAGTGACTGGCAAACGGGTGATCAGCCCGTTGGTACCAGACCAGACGATATGTCAGGGCCTAAAATCCCACCCCCTGCAGACCCAAGTAGAACAGTCCCAACTAAAATGGTTTGGCCATGTCTGCAGAACGGGAGAAGATCGGCTACCACGACAAGCATGGGAAACTAAGAGCCGTGGATTCAGACCTCCAGGATGACCCAGAGCCCGCTGGGCAATCTTTGAAGGACCAAGGACTAGAATGGAGCCAGGCCAGGAGGAAGACAGCCAATAGGATAGTTTGGCGCTCTCTCTTCCAAACCTCTACACCTCACAGTAGAAGAGGACCGACTAAGTAAGTAAGTAAGAAAACCCTCAACTTCCTAGAACCTTGTGCAAAACTAAATTTATTATTTATGAATAATTTACTGATCTAGTCATCATCGTTACTTTGGAGTGCAATAGTTAAAGCTATTTTAATTAATTAAGTCAAACTTCATCATGAAAATTTAAATCAAAAGACAAAGAAAAGAATAAAAACCTTGCAGGTCTTGAAAAAGATAATTCGCTGGCAACACTGTCTGAAGCTGTGACTCCAGAAGAACGTTTGCCATTTTGGAATCCTGGGGAATGAACAAAGTTCTCCTTCCCTGCAGGTGTATGTCCCCTGGACCTACTTGATACTGAAAGTGAACAGGACTTGGACTCTGGACGGCGGTTGTCTTCATTCTCCAACAGTGATGGGGCTAGAAGAGAGAAGATTTATACAATTTAATGATGAACTTAAAAAAAAAAAGAAGATAAAGGTAGTCCCATTGCAGATATTGCCGTAGGGGGAGTGAAGTGTTTGAGACTTCACTATACTAGGTCCAGCATCAAGTGGTAGGGGTGACCAGTTCCCGCCATCTCTGCCTGTTCCTTCCCTAACTCAGGAGCACAGTCAGGAAACCATTTTTACAGCTGGGTAGACTTGAGCGTGACGACACCTGGAATCAAACACGGCACCCTTGCTGCGAGAGATCAGCGCTCTCACCACTCTGTCAATCGGACGCTCTTGAAAATGTTACATACAAATAATATTCTTCTTCTTCTTTCGTTCGCTTGAAATATATTGTCTATATCTGCAATGTTGTTTCTTGTATAAACTTCACTGTCTTTTGTAGTTCATACAGAGGTCCATATAGTTTTGCTTCCAGTGTTGTTTCCCTGGGCCAGTGGGTTTGCCTCAATATATCATAATCGGGGCAATCTTGAAGTACGTGCTCCGCAGTCTGGGGTGCCTGTCCTCATGGCTGAATTGCTAATCTTGAATTTTGTATACATGTGGCTGCGGAGTCGGTTGTGTCCTGTTCTGTGGCGCAGAATGACAATTTGTTCTGATCTGTTCATAGCTTGGTAGTCATCCTGCGTTGGTGTTGGTGGCTTTCTGATTGATTTGATCATCTTTTTCTTCTGATGGTACGTAACTGGTACATCCGGTTGCTCGTCTGCAGTACCTTCTTTAGCCAGTCGGTCTGCTCTCTCGTTCCCTATTCCACAATGAGACGGTATCCATTGCATGGCGACCCTGCACTGGTTGCACAGTTCAGAAAGTAGGGCTTGTATACCTGACACAGATAATATAACTGGGAAGGCATGTGGGAGAATCATGGATAAGTTGTTGGATGAATACTGTTGTTGTTGCTGTGATATAAGAGCACTAAGTTTGACATTTACATGATAAATAAAGGATGCAGAACCATATAAATACAACTTGGCAGCACTGTAGACAAAGTTAGAGGACAGACGATATCAAAACAAGAATCCAAAAGACAAAAGGAGCTTTCATTACAGTGGGAAATATATGGTCAATCAATCAATACCCTTTAGCTCCTCGAGGAGCACAGGCCTTCAACAGACACATGCCAAGTCTTCCTGTACTGTGCCATCCGCTCAAGTTCTTTCCATGTTTTCATCATTTTCACCTCTGTATCCAGTTCTCTTCGTGTGTTTTTTGGTCTCTGCCTCTCTTTCCCTGTGGATTCCAGAACAAGGACTGCCTTGTAATGCTATCAACAGGTTTCCTCAATGTGTGTCCTATCCATCGCCAGCGTCTTCTTCTCAACTCTTGTTCCACTGGCACTTGTCTGGTTCTTGTCATATATGGTAATCACCAGAAATCAAGTCCAACATAAAAACAGAATCCTCAACTCAAATGTCAAGTCAGTTCGTAGACAACAACAAAAAACTACAATGAAGAAGTTGGTCAAAAATGGGTGCTTGCATAGAAGAGAAGGACTGAAATGGTACGACACGGTCACCAATGTGGAATTGATGACAAGAACCAGACAAGTGCCAGTGGAACAAGAGATGAGAAGAAGACGGTGTCGATGGACTTGGACACACATTTTTCTTCTTCTTCATCCCTTGCTCTCAAATAACCACATCTACCTCTCTTTTAAAGCTGGCAGTCCATCTCTGACCTCTCTCGTCTTACTTACTTAGTCGTTCCCCTTCTACCATCAGGTGTAGAGGTTTGGAAGAGAGAGCGCCAGGCTATCCTATCGGCTGTCTTCCTCCTGGCCTGGTTCCATTCTAGTCCTCGGTCCTTCAAAGATTGTCTAATGTTGTCCTCCCAGCGGACTCTGGGTCGTCCTGGGGGTCTGGATCCTTGGCTCTTAGTTTCCCATGCTTGTCATGGTAGCCGATCTTCTCCCATTCTGCAGACATGGCCAAACCATACCTCTCTCGTCACCATACAGTTTTTCTCTCAAACAGGGTTAGAGAAATCCATGCTGCCAGCCTGCTTCTCTCATGGAGATGAAAGTTTTGGAGTATGCGGAGATGATGCCCGTAAGCCATTGATGGCAAACCATCTAGGGGGACTGAAGACGCAGCAACAGTCATAAATACAGTCAGTGACCCATAGTTTGAATGCTTGCGTCAGGGTCAGCGAACCAGAGCTGACCAAGACCCTACTCCACCTCCAAGTGGTGGTCCTGGAAACAGGCTGCATCACTGCAGTCTGGCTGAGAGAGTAGGGATCAAAGAGGGAAGGCTAACCCGGTCTCAAAAATGCCATGCTGAAACCGGATGTGTTGGGCCAAAAGGCTCAAATATCGCAGCTTTGCTGTAAGCGGCGACACAACATAACAAACGTCCTTTTTAGAACGAATGCAGAAAAAGAAGAAAAAAAAAGCATCTAGGAGAAGGAAAACTCCTGCCTTGCAGGTAGGCTGGAGGACAGACAGAGGCTAAGGAAAACAAACTGAAATCAGATATGTGGGGGTCGGAAAGTGCAGAAATCGCAGCCGGCTACAAACTACAACGTATTTTTTCACTGAAAACACAATCACATACACACTGAGGAAACCTGTTGATAGCATGATCAGGCAGTCATTCTGGAATCCTCTGGTTAGCAGAAGTAGACTGAAAAAACACATGGAGAAGAGAACTGGAGACAGACATGAAACATGATGATGATGACATGCAACAAGAGGACTTGGCAGGTGTTTGGTGAAGGCCTATGCTCCTTGTGGAGCTGAAGGGTTATGATTTCTCTTTTCTCTGTTCTGCCTCTATAGTTTGTTTCCTAGGTCTTTCTTTCTTATTTTTTTTTCTGTTCATTTTTAGGATCATGTTTGGGAGCTGCGCTGGTGTAATGGCTACCACACTGCGCTAGCGATCGGGTGAACCAGGTTCAAGCACGTGCGAGAACATTTGAGGGAGTGTCATTGACCGGGATTTGGACTGGATTAAATCGAGCCCTGGCGAGGACATTTGAAGAAGTATCGTTGACCAGGGACTGGAATAACCTGAACGGCTCCTGAGCTGACCCAGCTCTAATGGGTACTCTCCGAAGATGGCAAGTATCTGCCTGAATGGCGAGAGGACACCTGTCAGTGTAGAGGAAAAATAGGATACTCACGTAAAAATTAGTCTCAGGTTAGACATACTAACCTGAGATTTCGCCTCGAGTAATAGCGGGCGTACATTTATAAAAAAAAAGGATCATGTTTCTTCTTCGAAAATTTTCAGCCACCAACTTAAATATGTTTAAAGAAAGCAGCGGTCAGCCTGAGGTTGTTGTTATTTCCAAAGAGTTTGTCCAGGAGTGGTACTGGTGACAGCCATATGTGCTTTCTGTTCTTCTGCAGCAGACGTTCAGCAGTCATTTTATCTGTGCCCCAATTACACTCATCCGTAGTTCCTATCTTTAGCTTGTTGAACAGATGCTGCCTCCATCTACTGTGGCCTGTGCAGAGTCTGAAGATAATCACTTGTTCTCTTCTACTGAGCTGGAAATATACCAGCTTTTTTTCTGTTGGCTTCCCAATTACTCCTGTATCTGCTCCTGATAAAACTCTTGGCCTCTGGGTAAGTTACACTTGCTTGTATCAGGCTGAGGTAGCTTTCCACATTCTTTTGCCAATGTGCCTCATCATTGCCGGGGATGGATCACGTGAGGGCATGCTTTTATCACAACATTCTCTAGCCATTTCACTTTTCAATTTCAATTGTGATGCCATTTCCTGTGCAACTAATGTTTAGTAATAATTTAAGTATCAATTGCACACTCTGTTTTGGAAGGTCTTGTCTTGTCATTGATCCGCCATCACTGAGTGTTGCCTCTTGGTAATTTTTTTGATGCCATAATGTGAAACTCTGCGGCTTTGATTAGTTGTTCAGGTCTGCTAGTAGGTTGTTTTCAATGGTTGGGTTTTTAGGTAAAAGGAGTTGTCTCATCTCTTACAGTGTTGAGCAAAGCAACACGTGATGTTCCACTGTTTCATATAGGTGCTGGCAGTGTCTACAGTTTGGACTGTTTTTGGGTTGATTCTATTTAAATGGGAGTTAAGTAAGCAGTGCCCCATTCGTAATCTGAAAATTTATGTTTAACATTTTTTTTTAAGAAAGACATGTTTCTTTTATGTTTAAAAAAAAAAATTAATAAATTACCAGCAGATCTTGGTCTTCCTTCTAGCCTTGCTCTCAAAGTATCAAACTCTTGTGTAGCATTTTTAGCTTCTGTCTGTGCTTTGAGCTGTAGGTTCTGCAGACTAGTATTATGCTCCTGCTGCCTTGACTGTTGTGAAAAGATGAAAAGACATGATCAACTGATACAGGATGCAATAAAGGGATGTATAATAAATTGTAGTAATTTCCTAAACGTTTTGATAAGTCTCTTAAATGAAGTAATTTCTTAAGAATATTGACAACAGACTCCAAAAAGAAGTTATTTCTTAAAAGTATTAATAGCACTCTCCTAAATGAAGTAATTTCCTTAAAAAAAAAAAAAAAAATATATATATATATATAAGCATGTTGTTTGTCCATCACGGGTGATGAAGACCACTCTGTTCATCCAATTATATATATATATATATATATATATATATATATATATATATATATATATATATATATATATATATATATATATATATATATATATATATATTATATATATATATATATATAAACTTCTGAAAACTGGGAAATCCAGCTCTGTGCTAACTGATAAAACTTGTAGTTATTTTCAGGTACTAGTAATTCCCAAACTACACTTGATTTGCCAAAGTTCATTTATTTTTTAATGGTAATTGCGTTCAACCTGCTGACTTCTGTCTAGATTGAACGGTATGTGCTTCGCCACAAGAAGGCAAATACATCAACAAAATATTTAATAAAAAAAAAAACACACATGAAATCTGCACATAAATATGCTAATACAAATATATGTACACACTCTTATTCACATTGGTGTTAAGAGGGTCACAGAAAATATTCATTTTCCTTGGAATTATGATTTTTTATAAATTTTTACTTCACTCGAGTTTGCCCACCCCCACAAACTTTGCAGCAGGAGACCACCTACTTCGCCTAATGGTAAAGCCAGCGTGACCTCCACCCCAAATATGGAATGAAATGTCTTAACTGCCAAGAGTCAACAAAGCAAATGTGCCTGTTATGCAAGCGTACATATGTCTTCTTATTTTATGGCAACATACAAAAACAATGATGTGTCAGCACTGCTGACAGAAACATCATATACCCACCTTAAGAATCTGTGCAAGAGAAACCGTTTCCTGTTGAGCTATGGCCACTGAGCGTGCCCTTTCCATGCCTATGACCTGTCGCAGGGACTCCTCCATGCTATCCAGATAGTTCAAACTGGCAGAAAATTTGTTGGCCAAGGAGTTGGGAGATAGACGGCCAGAACGTTCCCTCCAGACTTGATCAACCTTGTTATTAATTTAAAAGTTTGATCATGTGACCTGGAAGGACGTGCGCCCGAATTCTGGCAGGGAAAGGCAGTTGAGTTTCTGGTTACCGACCGGAGTGGTCGCGGTGTCGTTTCCCTTTCAGCATTTTGCTGGGATTTTTTGGATGCCATAGTTGTTCATTCAGGGTGCTTGTCATTTGTTCATGTGGTTAATTTTGGCTAGATCTGTCTAGGACAGTGGCGTAATTTCTAGCAGTATTATTTTGTAACTCATTGATGAGAAGTCATTTGATAGTTAAATATGGTGTTATCAGAGTACAGGACTTAGCCGGTGAGCGAAAGTCATGGTGTCGTTTATTCAGTATGACATACCCTGCGAGTTTTTGATAATGATAGACTGAGGTGTTATTATTGCAAGTGATATTTGGCATTCCTGTTGCATTGTTTTCATTTGTATTTCGTGCCGTGTATGGCTTCGTTGTGTGCATTATATTAAAGGGAACTTAACCTGTTACAGGTGTTATGGTGAGTTTATGTCAGCTAGTCTTTGTTGTGGTCATACTCCTAAATAACGAGTCTTGAGATTGGTAATATTATGATCCATATGTTGATGGTGACAAATCCACAATAATAACTAGTCTGACACTACCCACCACAAAAAATATTTATAGAATGTGTGATTCCTATACATTATATACACACACTGGGATTCTCGCCGGTGCTATGGAGTTCGTGCACTGCGCTGAGATCCTCCTTGTGTGATCTATGGGAGGAGATTGGAGCACTGATGGCGTTGTCCGTGTGCAATGAAGATAGTCCTTAAAAATCAAACCTAGAAAGCAGACCATGTTCTGGAATCCACAGGGTAAGAAAGGGAGATAGCAAAACACATGGAGAAAAGAACTGGAGATAGAAATGTAGAGATAAGAAGATACGGAAGGAACTTGAGCAAACGGCACAGGGTTGGAAGATTAGGCATGAATTTGTTAGAATCCTAAGCTCCTTGGTAGGCTAAAGGATATTGACTGATTCAATAACTAACAAGGAACATTATAAGAAGATGCTGGCAATGGATAGGGGACACACTGGGGAAACCTGTTAATAGCATAACAAGGCAGTCAATATTCTGGAATACCCAGACTAAAAAACCAATGGAGAAGACATGGAAAGACCTTAAGGGATGGTACAGGACAGGAAGACTTGGCATGAATTTGTTTGACACTTATACTCCTCAGGGAACCGAAGGGTAATGATGATGATAAAGAACCTTGGTAACGTCCAAAAAAACTAACCTTTGACCCCACATATCCAGGCTCATCTTCGCTCATATGTGACACATCTGAATCTTGACGCTTGTAGCTTGGTGCTAATGAAGTCTTCTTGTTCATACCAGGTGCTTCCTCTTCACCGCCGCTGCTAATTAATATCAAATTTAATTATGCATTGTCTTTTATGAATAATTAAGCCCACGTTAGCTTATAATGAAATACTGTATAACCTCTTATGAACTGACTAATAGGGAGAGTGGGTGGTTCAATAGTGCAGATTATCCGATACTTCAAAGTTATGTGAGTGTGTATATATATATATATATATCTTTATTTTTGTTTTTTCCCTATCCAGCGGCACTTAAGCTTCAGCCCTTCGGCCCAATGACATGAAACAAATTTCATGGCATTACGAAGCTGGGGAGCCTGTGGACTTTTCTTCCCACCCAGTCAGGAGCCAGATGTCCGTGCCATCTCCACTCCTTTCAATCCACAGAGGGTTTGTGCTCAGGAGCCGCTCAGGCTACTCCAGTCCCCGGTCGAAGGCACTTCTTCAAATGTCTTTGCCAGGACTCGAATTAATCCGGTCCAAGTCCCGGTCGAAGACACTACTCCAAATGTACCTGCCAGGGAGCGAACCTGGATCACCCGATCGCCAGCGCAGTGTGGTAACCACTACGCTAGGGCGGCTCTTCTTCTTCTTTGATCCATAACTGCCAACCGTCAAAGCAGTCAGTGGCCATCATGCCTGTTGGCATCTTGTAGGGCAGCAACAAATTGATTCAACTTTGCTCGGTCGGCGGCCATCCTTCGTACAGAGCCCCAACTCTGGTTCATTCTTTGCATCTCGGCTTCCACAGTTCTCCGCCAAGTTATTTTTGGTCGGCCTCTCTTTCGCTTTACCTCGGGGGTCCATAGCATAGCTGTTCTTGTGATGGCATCAGGGTCCCTTCTGAGGACGTGGCCAACCCAACTCCAGCGTCTTAGCGCGGCGCCCATATATATATATATATATAATATCATTTTCCTTTTCGCTCCCTATAGAGCACACATATATATATATATATATATATATATATATATATATATATATATATATATATATATATATATATATATATATATATATATATATATATATATATGTCACAAAGTGGTTTTAATTTTATAGAGTGTGCCTGAATGAAAGCAAGACCCTAGTATGAGAAAGTCTGAGAAGATAGAATTTAGATGGAAAATGACATGCCTGTGGACAGGTGAGACTATTGGCTCAAGAGATAGACCCAGGATTTGAATCTCCCCCTGCCGCTTCGTGACTAAAAAAAAATGGCTATAGTCTCCCCACCTCTGACTGCCTTGAAACACAAGGAGATAAGGTGTATAATTACGACCACAAACACCACTATACAGACAACATGGAGTAAGTATAGTAAATAATAGAAGCTGATCCAGTAAATAATATATGTATATATTTATTTACATACAAGAAAAACATAAAATGGCATATTACGTCATCAAGTCAGTCGATAGCGTGCACTGTTGCACGGCCTGGAAAACAAGTAACAATTAAATTGAGAGACTTGAGAGACAAAAAAAAACCCCAAATCACATTCGCTCTTTCTGTCACTCTGCTGAGGAACAATAAAAATGGTTAGTGATTTAAACCAAATCTAATTTGGTGGGGCTGTCAACTTTTAGCCTCCACTCTCTAACACTAATAAATTTCTACTGTCTTAGTCCTGGTGACTCTTCCTCAACGAACGGCTACACAGCTTTCTACTTGTTAGGCGATAGGCGCCTATAACTACACCACAAGAAATGCTAAAAATAATAGACTTGGTTTTTCGAACGCAGACTCAGTGTCTATCCGTCAAATGGATACTGAACAGACCCTACTGGTCCTGTCTATTTTTCTCCCTCCTTCTCTACCTTTCTCTCTTGATCTCAGTGTCTCTCTAACACTCGAGGGCTGGTGATGCGGCGTCTCCGTTACGCTCTTCTCTTGATTTCGATCAGGACCTAGGTATGGTAACCCTGTCACCTGTTCCTGATTTTGGTGATGACGATGTTCGGATATCAAGCATGAGGGACTTGATTAACTGTAGACAAAACTTCTCTGCTGCTGAATAGCTTCCCTCTTTTAACCCGCTCCGGAGTTAGAGGAAAAAAAAAACAGCCTTGATTTCAGGCTGTACAAAATGAAACTAGTCTCCTGGCCACCTGCCGTTGCTAGAGACTATAATAGCGATGCTCTCGGCTGTATGATAAATAAACCTCGGTCCAGCTGAAGCATAGGGACTTCACTGCCAGAGACCATAGGGTAATTTTCTTTTGCTCCTGACGATACTCGAGTACACTGACCCTGAGATATGTCTTTTGCCGTGGATAATTTTATTTGACAAAATTATGCTCCCCACTGTTTCCGCCGTGACTCGCTGAAATTAAAAGAAACAGCGTCTAATGTACACCCTCTCTAGAATCGCTTATCTCTAACATATACGATACATAAAATAATTCTATACACGTGTCTCTTCATTCTCACTTCTTCCCTCCTTCTCTCGTTCTTCACACAATACATAAAATACCACTATCCCACGTGGCCTCTTCATCCCCCCTCCTTCTACTAAAATCTGCCAGGTAAAATAAACACTAGCCAAGTCCCGTCTGACATGTTACATGGCCGTTATGCATGGCCGATCACGTGTTCAAACTTGACAAAAATAGGGAAATCCTTTTACCCATTAACACAGGAGTTTCCCCGGCTTACTCCTATTTAAATTAAATCTCGCTATAGGAATAGTTTCCTCCCCTAAGCAGTATAATTCATTTACAACGTAAATCTGAACCCTCCAACAATATTTCTCACATTTAAGGCTCAGAAAAATTATCGAACACACCAGGGATTTCCCCATAAATTTACATTAGAAAATATACAGGAATAAATGGTGGTTTTACATAACATCCTACAAATATGGCACAC